>LTAE01004438.1:26479-50432 GCA_001647135.1 Pontederia paniculata | reverse complement strand
CGACCACTCTGTATTCTTAGGACGACCGCTGCACACATATGCTTCTTCTGAAATGTCTTCCATGTGTATAGGTCATCCATTCTTTTAGCTTTGGTTGACCTAACAACTTCTGAACTTGAACCAACCTGTTACAGAATTCAGCTCAACAAGTTCATCAGTACAAACTAAGTTCCCTTACAAATTTGTGATCATCAAAACACTCTCGGGATCCTAGATTCAACAATATTGGAGCAGCAATATCACGGCTGTGAAGAAGAGTTCATAGCCACTATATAACATCGGAACTAGCAACATCAACGTCATGACCATGAGAATCAAGTTCATGGCCGCTATAGAATGGCCTGACTATCACCCTCAGCTTCAAGAGTGCTATAAAGACATATAATTTGCAGCATCATATAATCTCATAGGCGTAACAATACCTCACGTCCGCGGTAGAGGCACATCATACATAGAGCAATCAACTTCACGAGCGTTAACTCGGATTCATGGCATTGATGACATGGGTATTATTCCGATTCATGGACATGATGCTACTTATGGGTTTATTAACTCGCCCGTTGCAGCAGATGTTTCATGTGTACTCCCAAAATCCTAACTACTCGGTTCCAAAGGTTATAAATAAACTCGAGGGGTCTTTGGAGAGGGATCACGAAAGCTTGGGTGGATTCTTTTGCATAAGAGAAGCGAAACACTATCAATCTCGCATGGGAAATCGAAAGACATTAGCAACAATATGAATCTCTATTTGTATCTTCCTATTTCTTTTAGGATGAATTCGAATTTTTACTTCGTGTGTATATCTCCTGCTATGGAGTGGTTTATATAGGATTTTAACAGTTGAATCCCTTACTTTGGATCATTCCTAAGGTTTTATTTGTTGAAACATTTCTAATAGTATTTATGTCATTCTTAATGTTTTTTTTATTTATGATCATCTTGCATGATTTATATGCTATCCAAGAAGAAGTTTTATTTCTTCTTGTGAATATGAATTCAGAATCAATATAGGTTATCCTCTACATGAATAGCATGAGTTAGGAGGAATCGAAAGATCCCTAACTTGTGTAGTCGTCTAAGAAAAATCGAAAGAGATCTTAGATTTGTAAGGTATTTCATGAATGCAGTGTGTTTGATAACAAGCAATACTAAAAATCGAGAGTGTTAGTCCACGCATGTTTAGGGCATATACAACTCAAACCTAAAATATTGGTGAGTTGAGACTAGATTAATTCTCATGACCTTATTAGTTGTTCCATTTTGTCTTTAGATATAGGAAAATCCTTAGTTACAGTGGTGTAGACGAGGTATTGTCCTGCTTCCCTATCTGATTTGATTGCTATCCACCTTTTTTGTTTGTGATCAACTTTCTATCTTTTGTTTTCTTTTAGTTTTACTCCTACATCCAATTATTTTATTACCCTGCTCAATTTTGGATTAGATCTAGGTTTTGATGTTATTAATTCATCGTGGGATTGACACTCATCACTTTATTATTGGTTCGGCTAGTATACTTGTCATTAGTGTGTTACGAAATTGTCGCATCAAATTTTTTGGCGCCGTTGTCGGGGATTCTTTAATATTCTTAATTGAGTTTATCTATTTTTCTATTTCTCTATGATTGTATAGGTATTGAAAACAATGAGCAGATCACAATTTGGACCCCGAGATTCCTTCAGAAAGACCTACTATGAAATGCAATAAGGGGAGCTCAGGCAGTCCTCTACCGTTTTATCCCGAGATTGAACAAACATATCATTGTTATCAAAGAAACGCTGCAAATCCATATAACATGGCACAATCATCTGGGCAATCCCAACACCAACAACAATAATATTGTAAGTTATTCTACAACAATTTTCTAAGGACAATCCATGTTATGAGATTGATTAACTTATGAGATTGATTAGAAGTGATCATTAGTGAAACTTCTTATTGTCTTTGTGGTTCACATATGTTCCTTTACTATGGCTCTCATTGTAATTTGTGTAAAATAAAAAGTTCTTGATGTCAAAAATGATATTAGCAATAGTGACTAGATTTGTTGTCATCAAATGGTCATAATTCAAATATAGGCACATGAAAATCTAGGGTAATTTAATGGTTGCCTACTCTTTTAATGCCCTCTGTAACATCCTAGCCTATCAAGATATTATTATGTTTGGGCCTTGACCTACACTTCTTGACTTGTATCAGAGTGGCGCAACGGCCTATTCCTTTAGGGACTCAATTCTCATCACACCATGCACTCACAATGTAGCACTTAGCCCCTCATGGCTTTCTAATGATATTGTTGCTCTATTTGTTCGGACTTGCATTAAGTAACACATACTTATCATAAGGTTCATATTTTTTATGTTCCATTGTAGGATGCAAGAGGCATGCCTTGGATTAGTCCCACATGGACAAGTCACGGGGAGAGATGCTAGGTATATATGTGGACACGCCTTGGACTTATCAAGACATGTTTTAAAATCGTGCTGGCCAAGGTCCAAAGCGAACAATATCTTGATGGATCAGGATGTTACATGTGGTATAAGAGCCTCTCCGCATAAGCCTCTATGCCATGTGAGGGATTACTCAATGAGGACGTTGAGTTCCCTAAGGGGGAAAGGATGCAAGAAGCATGTCTTGAATTAGTCCCACATGGACAAGTCACAAGAAATATGTTGGGTATATACATGGACATGCCTTGAATTTATAAAGATACATTTTGAAATTATGGGGGTCAAGGCCCAAAGCGAACAATATCTTGATGGGCTAGGATGTTACATGTGATATCAGAGCATTTTCCCGAGAGCCTCTATGCAATGGTGGGAGATCACCCACGACTTTCTTGAGTCCCTTAAGGGGGGAAGGGATGCAAGAGACATGCCTAGTCCTACATGGACAAGTCATAAGATAGATGTTGGGCACATATGTGAAAATGCCTTGGACTTATGAAGACGCGCTTTAAAAACGTGATGGGTCAAAGCCAAAAGCAAAGAATATCTTGATGGGTCAGGACGTTATAGTGACATCCTAGTCAAGAGCCGTGAAGAATCTAGAGCATTTCGGTCACAATCATGAAACCTATTTTACGGGTCGTGAAATCTCAATTATGTGGAAGTTAAGTTTTGATCACGGCCGTGACAGCCTTGTCACAGGTCGTGAAATGCTGATCCGAAAGTTCTTTTAGATGAATTGACATCGGTCAAATCTTATATTTTGATGATTTAGACTTGGAAATAAGTGAAAATATGATGGAAAATTGCTGAATTTTTTTTGACATTTTAGGACTCTTCACATGACATGACACCTTTGGAAATTATAAATAAGACCCTAAGGCCTCATTTGCGGGGTTCTACTTCAAGCCTAGGAGAGTCTACCGATGGATAAGAAGATAGAGTTATGCTATGCAGATTATCAAGAGATTATCATTGAGATGTTTTAGTTCTTTTTTTTGTAATCTTCTTTCTCTATAATTCGAAGGATGAAGTCCTTATGTAATTTTTCTTTTATTTTCATGGAGTGATTCTATTGTAAGGGAAAACATGTAGAACCCTTCTATTAATTGATTTTAGTTCTTCAGTTTCTTATGTGTATGAATGTTGTTTTTAAGTCTCTTAAGTGATTCTTAAGAATTTGATTTTTACTAGCATCCTGAATAGGAATAATGAGTTCTTATTTCTCTCTCATCTTTGAAATTGATTTTTGAAGTTTTATTCGAAGCATTGCATGCCATGCCTAGTTAGCATTCTGGAGAGGAATATGTTAGGTGTGTGATCTATTCGATTATCATCCAAGAGAGGAACGATCAATAGCTTAGGTATACATTTTAATGCGTCTTAGTTTCTGATAGATTAGATTGGCATCTTGGAGAGGAATGATGAAATTTATCTAGAGTTGAAATAGTTGATTTATCCTATAGATGAATCAGATTTTTGGTAAAGCCTAATCCACATAGGAGTTTGAGTCAAACTGAACATTGTTCTCCCTATTTTGTCTTATCTCATCTTGATTCAGTGTTTGTTTTCATCACAACTTTTATCAATTATCTTATCTTTTATCTTTTATTTTATCTTTTTTTCAAAAATTAACATGTCATCGCCAATTATTTTATGAGATTAAATTGATAACAATACGAATCCTCGCGAGAATGATACTCTATTCACTTTCTCTATTACTTGATAACAATGAGTGCACTTGCTAGCAATATATTTAGAACATCTTAGCACATATCAATAGGATTCATGGGTCGTGGGGTGCATCATGGCTCGTGATGTTCTGTCGTGGGCCATTAAATCGGGGTGGTTAGGCGTGAATGTGGCAATCGAGGCGTTGGGTGGTTGCAGCCATTAAAGATGGTCTATCACGGCCCGTGACATAGGACCCGTGATATTTAAGATAATGACTTGTTATCGGGGTTGTGATGTGTACCTTGGCCGTGACTCGAGTTTCTTTCTTCCATAAAGAAGGCCGATTTGATGACTTACGGGCTATGATATAGTGTAACGACCCATGAAATATGAGCTATTAAATTCTCATTGATGTCATGGTCATAATATTCGACGTAGCGGGCCATGATATGTTAGTAGCTATTCTTGTCAAGGTTGTATGATCTCACGAGTCGTTACTTAAGTGTAACGGATTGTGATGTGTTCTATTCAGCATCTAGTGTGTTTCGAGAGTTCGTGATGGGGTATTATGGCTCGTGATGAAGGTTTGTATCAAGGGTCGCTGGTTATGTTGTGGGTCGTGATTAGATGTCATGACCCATGAACTCAGTAGTCTTGTAAAGAATGTCTTGTTAGCCCTGTGAAGTGTTGTTGTGGGTCACTAAAATCATATGTCATGACCTGTTAGTTGTCATGTCCCGTTAGATTACAATTCGTAGATAAATGTCACTGTCAACCAATCAGGATGTGAAACAAACTTAGAACAAGAAGAAAAATAAATTTACCAAAGAAAAAATTAAAGGAAAAAAAAGAAAAAAAAAACTAACTAAGAGGGTGGGGTTTAAGTAGAATAGTTTTAAGTTATAGTCGTTAGCTTTACTTTTGCCTCAACGTTGGTTAAGGCTTGTGGAGGATAATCGGATTCTTCTCAGTGTTGCTCACGAGAGATCTTAGTGTATGTTCAGCCAACGAGTTAGCCATTTATCCAATTTGAATCTCCAAGTTGTGTATAGATGCATCGTTGTTATTTATCTTGGTCTTCACAGTTGACATAAGTCATGTCATAAGCTTCGTCCAAGTTTCTCTTGTTTTCAGTTCTTATGGGTTCTGAAGTGGTTGAAATTGTTGCATGCGATAACTAGATTGTGGAGTTGTTGTTCTTGATTTTGTCTCAAGAAAAGTTCGGATGATTCCTCCAATTTGGATTTATATGTGTTTCCCAATGTTTGATTCTTGGAAAAATAATTGAAGAAGTTATATCTCAGTTTGATTGTCATAAGAGGAATTACCACCAGGACATTAAGAACTTTGATGTCCTCCTCAAAATAATTCGCAAGGATGACTCATGCTCATATGAATTTGAAACTTTTTTAATGACTCCAATTGAGCCACCACACCATCATTGCTCACATTATGAACCCCTCACTTCTTAATTGAGAATTTAGTTATCCAAGAGTTGAGTGTCACATCTTCAATGAGATCATAAATTTCATTTGGATGTCCTTGCCCATGACAATACCTAAAACCAAGGAATCTAGCTTGTCCTTGTCACTTTGGCAAAATTCGTTGTAGAAGCCTTCCAGTAGCTCCCATAAAGGAGTTCAATTGTCTGGAATACTAGCAAGTACTTCTTTGAATCGATCTCATGCTTCAAATAATGTTTCTTCGTCATCTTTTCTAAAGGATCGAAGTTTGTTTCTCAACTTTGTAGTCTTTATAGGTGGGCAATATTTGTTGTTAAACTTCTCTATGAGTTGCGTCCAAGTCCTCACTGATCCTATAAGTAATGTCTTAAGTCAATTGAATGCTTTATCTCATAAAAAAATGGAAATAAACATAGATGAGCAACATAAACAAAAACATTATTGTACTTAAAAGTTATATAGATATTTAAAAATTTGTCCATATGATCATAAGGGCTCTCATTGAATGTTCAACCAAATTTTGATGATTGGATCATTCGTATGATCGCTAGGTTGTTCTCGAATTTATTAGCATTGATGGCTAGAAGCATAATGCTTGATTCAATATCTATATACTTCAGTAAGACGTAGTCTCTCATTATCATCTCCACCTCTTCTTCATTGTCTTCCATCTGAGATAGGTCTTGATTTTCAGCCATTGTTGCTTCTTTTCTCAACCTTCGAATAGTTTTCTCAATTTTTGGATCAAAGTTCAGAGGTGTTTTTGACCTTTGAATGTTGCATCGATTATCAAGGCTTAAATCCTCCAGAGTTGTTTTTCTATGACAAAAGGTGTTTTCTTAAAATATGCATAGCCACAAGTGAAAGCAGAAAATAGAATCAAAGTAACTTGAAATTAGAATAGTTAGTAAAGTTGTTCCTCGGCAACGATGCAAAAAATTGATGTCAAATTTTGTTACAAGTAAAACACAAGCAAGCGAGTGTATTAATCATTCAAGTAATATAATTGATGCATGCATTTTACAACATATTTTAGGGCCTGCATTAGGCATGATTTCGAGTCATTTTGGCATCACATGCATCTATTTTAGCATTTATTTGTTTAAATTATTTCAAGTCATGATTCTACACTTGTTGGTGATTATTTTGCAGAAAATCAACTGAAAAGGCTAAGTTCTGGAATCAACCAACAAAAGCGCATTTTCGAAACAAGGATATTAATTTTCAGTGCTCATCACGGGCCGTGACAACTCATTACGGGTCGTGATAAAGGTAAAATCAGCCGTCACGAGCCTACACGATGAAGGCAATTCAACTTCAACGAGAAGTTACGGGCCGTTATAATATATAATGGGTCGTGATGAAGCCATGAAAGGAGCAAATTCAGTGTTACGAGCCATTACATGTCATTACGGCGACTCCAGAAGCCAACTCACTTCGAGACAATACGTTACGGGCCGTTATCAAATATCACGGGCCGTAACAACAGCTTTCACGACCGCAATTTCGACGTTACGACCTATGCCGAAGCTCCAGAACAGAAATCCAATATGTTACGGGCCGTTACCACTGGTCACGGGCCGTTACGAAGCATGTCACGAGGCGTTAGGCGACGTTACGAGCGTTCCAGAAGCTTCAATTTCAGAAACCCAGGTGTTACGGGTCGTTACGTGGTGTTACGGGCCGTAAGTCATGGAAAATCCCAAGTTGCAGCGCCAAATATCCCGTGTTACGGGCCGTTACATTTCATCACGGGCCGTGATATGTGATTTCACGGGCCACTACATCTCATCACGGGCCGTGACAGACCCTGTTACAGCCCATTAAATCTGTTACAGCCCACAACAGCACATACAGTTTCGTCCGTTTTCACTCAAACTCGAATCTTCTGGAGGAATTTCGATGGGAAAAGATTTCTAAACCTATCCAAACTCTTTGGGGATCAAAAGGAAATATTATTTATCATATTAGAAGAGATTTTAAAGAGATTTAATCACAGCCATTGATCGAGATCAAGAGAATTGCAGATTCTTGTGAAACCCTAATCTAGAGGGGGTATAAAAAGGGGGCTGAACTCATAAAATACAGAGAGATACAGATATATTCAGATATACAGAGATTATTTCACAGAGAGGAGACGAATTTGAAGAGAGGAGAAGCCAGAGAGATCATACCCGAAGCCTTGAGCAGATTTCAGATCTTTTGGAGGCCAAAGTTAGAGCGAAGAGTTGAAGATCTTCTGCAGAGATCTACATAGTTTGATTCTTATTTCCTTTGGAAGAACTTTTATCATGTTTTAGTTATTTTGTTAGGAACTTTTGAACCCTATTTTGGATTGAGTTATATGGATTTGTTTCTTTTAGAATATGCATGTTGTCCTTAATGCTTTCTTCTCTGTGATGATCATGAAATTTCTTTTATTAACTGTTTAGCAATAAAAGAATTTGTGGTTTGATCTGTAGAAAAAGGATTGATCTTTGAATTTAAAGTCCTAGCATTGCATATCATAATCTGATTACTCGCGGGAGATTCTGGATTGTGTGGCCTGTTGATTGGGCTTGTTCAAGTGATCAGCAGTATAAGTTTTTGCATCGTTAAAGCATCTTAGATTAGGAATTGTTTGAGGTGGGTTTGCTTGAACGTCCTCAACAAATCTGAGTCTAGGGTAGGTGATTGCTTCTGTTTAGAGATCACAATTTAGGCAGAACTTAGTCCATCATTAGGAATAAATCTGTTCAATCTAATTAGTGGCGATAAGAGTCCTAAATCTTCCAACTTTATGAGTTGATCTTATCTTACCTCATCTCTGAAATTTTATCTTATTTAATCTTTTTATCTCTGAATCAAAACTGAATTTAAATATTTTATCTATAACTTTTGGGATTAGATAAGGCTAGGTTACATTAGTCCTCGTGGGTTCGACATCCTTACTCTTAAACTTTATTACTTGAACGACTAGTGCACTTGCTAGCATTGAATTTACATGTCAGCATTTTACGCATCAATAATGTAGCAAGTACAATGTATCAATCCCACGAGGAACAACTAACGGATTATCTAATCTCAAAAGTTAATAGGAAACGACATTACGAGTTGGTAAAGTTTAGTTCATAAGGTAAACATTAAAAGATAAAACATGTATAACAACTAGATAATGATGTCTAAGGACCCAGATGATAGTTATGATTAAGAGTAATAAATGTTAATCTCGATAAAAATCGAAATAATAATAAACCAGATAGTCAATCCTTCAGATGGATTAAGGGCACCTATATATGAGGTAAACCAACTATCTTAATCTTTACAAACTAGAGGATAATCCTTAATGGTTCTACCCTCAGATTGTTCAAGATAAGATGCATAAAGTTGTCTCCCTACATTATTGAATATCCTTAATGGACTAGTCCAACATATCACAGATCTAATCGTCCTTAACAGATCAACTAAGTAAGACATTAATTGCAATAGAAAATTAATCATACTACACAATTAATGATCAATAAAATTCACTAAAAGAATCATGCTCATGAAGAAATGAAATAAAACTAATATAAAAAATTGTCAATGGATTTACAAGTTTTACCCTAAAAATTAAAACTATTACGAAACAGAATTAAAACATGAAAGATAAATCATTTAGAAACTATGTAAATTCATCCCAACATAATTTAGAATAGGCGAATTATTACTCTTTTGGATGTTGAAGAGGCTCTTAACGATCTTCAATGCGAGTGTACCACTGAGGTTCCTTCTTGGCAGTCCATCAAAATGCTCCCATGCTCCTGGCTTTAAAGCTCTAATTGACGGCTCCTAGCATGCGGCTCCAGACTTTCAAAAGGTATATTTATAGCCTCCTCATCTCTGATTAGGGTTTCCCTAGGATTTTCTAAGGTTAGAAAACATTTCCTTGTCATTGAAAGGGAATCCTTCTTTTTGAATTTGTAATAAGTTATGTATTTGAGATTTAACCTTGTAAAACACTTTCATATCTTCATAAACTCGATTCTCATGGCTGTTGAATAGTTAGGAGTCCTTCTGGCATTGAAAATCCTTCAAAATATTATTGAAATACGAATTTGGACCATTCGTCATGCCCCATGACTTTATCTCATGACCTATAAAACTTTGATTCGTAGTAAAAAAGACATTGCCATGGTATATAACATCATGTAATGACCTGTAACTCGTGTGTTGTTAAGATCAAACAACTTCTAAGTTTAGTATTTATAGCTTGTGATGTAATATAATGGCCCATTAAATCCCTTTCTTCAGTGTTGTGTCATCTTGCCATTGTCGTGATAATCGTACTGCCTCGAGAAGAGTAGTTGTATTGACTCATGATATCTTTTCATGACTCATTATATTCAGACGCTCGAATTGAACTCATGGCGACGTCGTGACTTCAGTGTCATGGTCACAACTAAGAGTTACGACCTGTTATATTTCCTCATGACCCGTTAGATTGTGATCTTCATAATTGAGTCCTCGATCTATTTACAGTTCATGATACTTTGTTGTCGATCTACATGCTCTCTGTCACGGTCATGATATCTATGTAACGACCCATGAAATCTATTAGAATGATCTTTTGTGATCTAAATCTACTAATTTTTGTTGTGTGGTCTCTTCTGGCCTCTCCTCAGCTCTCTCTTTATATTCTTCTGCAAATAAACATCGAAACATGGGTAGATTCCCGACTCAATGAAATAAAAGCAAATAAACACTAAAATGGATGCATGACATGATAAAGTCAATCAAAATCATACTAAATGCAAGCCTAAAACATGTTGGATTTTTCATGCATTACTATGATATTCTCTTCACGAGTCGGGAACTCTTCGACAATTCCCTCTTTGACGTTGTTTGACGATCATATGCATTTCACGATTGTGATATTCATGAGTCGTGAGCTCCTCGTGGATATTATTCTTCGACAAACTCCTCTACTTTCACGATCGTGAAACATTGTTCATGGGTCATGAACGACATCACTAACATCTTCTCTCAGAATTCACGAGTGTGGCTTACAACTCGTGGAGTATGAAATTTCTTTTGCGTACGAGCTTCATCGATATCACGCCCTTGAATTCTCCTTCATGGGTCTTGAACCTATACTCTTACGGTCGTGACGAACAACTCACGGGCCATGAAAGTCTGCTGATCAACTCGTTGCCTTCTTGATCACGGCCATGATACTCAATTCAAGGGTCATGGTGCTTTATTTCATGGGCGTGATACCTCATTATTTTCTCGACCTTTTTTCTATACATATGGAGCACCTGAAGAAGCAGAAGACATGTGCCCTAGAGACCTTTCTACTAATGAACCTACTGACGATAGATTGCTTGAATGCCCCCTTTCTATCTACTTTTGTTTTGATGAGTAGTGTGCAATTATTCTGGGATGGACATTACGCTCACAAGGAGACAATAACATTCTTTAAGATGCGGGAGGATATTATGCTCCTCTTCGATCACATCAGGCTGGCGCATTTTTTGCGACATATGTCGCCCTCTTACAAGGTACTCACTCTAGAGTACCTTAACATTTTCAAATCTACCAACTTGGAGGGCAAGGGCAACAAGCCCTCCAATGTGTAATTTCAGATGTATAGTTAGAGTTTCTCTCTCACACTGAGGAGTTCAACGACATCTACCAATTTTTGAGAGAGGGCGTCTGAAGGTTCCAAAGGGGCTCAATGCTGGGGCTTTTTGGTATGGGATCATAGGGGAGTCTGACCTCAATTACAGGTACACGAAGAGCAACGTGATATGGAATCCCATCTTTTGATACACTCATTGAATTCTATCAAACACCATCTGCAGGAGAGGTGACAGTGATGGTTCACCAAATGAAACAAAGTTATTCTTTCTACACGCCATTGTGGAGGGCATCAGTGTCCATGTGGGGGCCTTCGTCGCTAGGAATTTCTAGAAGCACACCAAGAAGGATAAAGGCAAGCTCACCATTGGAGGCTTGGTCACACCCATCACCTAGGAGTTTAGGCTTCGGCCTTCTGACTCTACACTGATTCTTGGAGGCATCTATCTGGATAAGACATTGGTGTTCAACATGAAGTTGGCTTGTATCGACAAAGCGGAGCCAAAGTTCAGGTTCAAGAATCACTCCGAGTTACTACCATGCGTTGAGATCAACATGTTTACTGTCTTTAACAAGTCCAACTAGCTATTCTTCTCACCTTAGTTTGGGATTACTCCACAGGAGACTATGCCACCACGATAGTCCTCCTGAAGGGGAGGCACTTCTTCTGTATTTGGGTCATCTTCCTCTACACCACCTGATATTAATGTATGTGGATCCTCCAATCACTCTTCTAATTTTTTACTTCAGCAGTTTCCAATATACCTTGGATATGATACAGGTTGAGCAGTTGTATTAGTCCGATGAGATTAGAGAGATCGCCGCGAATGGAGCGCATTGACATTATGACTCGCCACATACACAACTATCATATCAACAAGGGCCACTTTCGAGATTCTACACTACCGTTGTTGCCACATGAGGATTAGCTTGGGTTTTGTGTTTTCTATTTCTTTATTTTTTATATTTGTTGAGCCATCATATTGTTTCTTCTCCTTGTTTTGGCTTCAACACTAAGGATAGTGTTAGGTTCAAGCTTGGGGAAGTTTGCATTAACATGCATCATGTTTACCTTAGCATTGTGTCTTCTATTCTTGTACCGCATGTTTAGTTTCTTGTATGTGTGTTTGCTTTTGTATTACTTTTCTTAACGAAAATAAAAAAAATTGAAAACTTTGAAAAATGCAAAAATACTATTAATATCTTACTAGTTGTTGCTAACATCTAACTGTCTCTCATGTAAACTTAAAGACATCTTGTAGATCTATGAAATTCAACTACTATTCTTTTTGTTGTTTATCTCTCGAGATTTGATTATTGGAACTTGAGTTTTGTTACTTCGAACTATAAATTCTTAAATGATAGTCTTGCTCATCTTGCTTTTATTTTTACTTTCTTTAACCTTGATAGCAATATCATTTCTATTGAACATATAAGTATCTTGTGAGCTTATCAAAAAAAAATATTGATAAAATTAAAAGTTAAAAAGAATTTCGAATAATATAAATTTAAAAAAAAAAGTAAAAGAAGAAACGAGTTGATTCTTAAGTACTATTTGGAACCTTAACGAGTTTGAGCAATACCTAATGTCCTTGGGTCGTCTGGCTTGGGAGTCATCTCACTACAAGGACCACCTTATGCAATATGAAGAAATGCTTAAATATCAACTCGACTAATATAGGTTGAATCTTCACTCAGAACCTTGAGAAAGTTGGACCAAGTAAACTCTAGGGAACTCTTAAATCTTGGTGACCTAAGGCCAGTTGGTCTGAAATTTATTCGATCAAAATTTTGTTACATTGACTTTCTTGTGAAACCCTATTTGAAGTCTAGAATTTGCAAAAGCAAAATTATTATTAAAATAAAAAATAAGCTCATTTGATATTTATGTATTCAACACTAATGTTCTTATTGGATAGATTGTATTTTCCTTTTTTGTACGGGGCTAAGACTTGGATTGTTTAAATAAGTTTAAAATTTACAAATTATATGCAGCCTCACTCGAGTGAAGGTGAGAGGATCTTGTGATGCACATGTAAAAAGGTAGTAGGAGAAAAATATTGATATGTAGAATGATAATTATGATGAAATTGTTTGAATCTTCTTTTATTTTTGCTCGAGGACAAGTAAGATTCTAAGCTTGAAAAAGTATATCCTAAGTAAAGGAGCATTTGATCATCTTCATCCCCTCATTAACTAGTGGCAAGGTGGGCAACCTCTAACAAGTAAAGTAATAATTAGAAATAAAAAGAAGAGGCAAAAGAATATAATAAATGAGATAAGATATTTTAGAAAGGTATTGAAAAAGGAGAAGAGAAAAAATAATTTAAAGAGGTAAAAATAGAGGCAGACCCACATAGAGTATGGGAGAGGCATCGACCCCCTCAATCTTTTGATATATATATATACTAGTAGTAGTTATAGTCAATAAATAAAATAAATATCAATAAAATAATATAATTATCTAATTGATTTAGTGAATAAGTGATTTTGACTAACATCTTGAAATTTAGGGTTCAAATTTTGGTACATCCTATTTTTTTATAATATATTTTGACTTCCCTAACTTTTATTTTTGTTTTCGTCCTTAGATAAAAGTAAATAAGAAAATTTGTAAAGAAAATACAAAAGAGAGGACAAATAAATAATAAAGTGAGTAGGAATTAAAATTAAAGGAAACAAATAGAAATAATAAATAAATGGAGAGGGAAAAGGGATATAATAAGTGAGAAATCTATAAAGGTAATAAAAGAGGTAAAGAAAAATTAATTGGATAATGAAGGATCGTGAATACGGGAAGACCGAAGATAAATTATTCAAAAAAAACTAATTTAATTAAAAAGATAATATTATTCTAATATTAATTTTCTTTGATATATAAACAATTATTTACATTAACATTTGATTTTATTTGAGGGTATTTTATTTTTATAACATTCTTTATTTATATTTTTAAAAATTATAAAAAAGTATTTTCGTAAAAAATACTAACCAATTCAATCTTGTCACATAGGTTTGATTGATTAAAAATTGAATTGAAGTAATTTGATTATTTTTTACTTTCCGTCCTTCTAACTATTATTTCTTTGGAACCACGGTCCAGGTTTTCCCAACAGTTTAAAACATTTTTTAAAGCTTTAAATTTTTTTTCTTTGATACATTCTAAATTTGAAGATATTTTAAACCTTAAAATGAAAAAGGTGGTCATTGGCTCGAGTCCAAAGCTTGTGCCTGACCATCGGACTCGGGTCCAGCTAGTCATTGAGTCGATCGAAGACGTGAATCACAAGTAACAGAACTTTTTTAGTGCCAATTTTAAACCATTAAATTTGTCTGCTGAGTTATTAATGTCCTTAATTAATTATCAATTTATCATATTACTTCAAGTACGATCCTCAACAGGTTATTAAACTCAAATTGATGAATTGCTCCTAAATTTTAGTATAAATAAAGTATGTGATTCTTTTAACCAAGAATATTTAACTTGCTCTGGTTGAATTTTATTTTTTTTAAAAAAAACTGAAGGTGTGCATAAAGGCTACAAAATAAAATAAAATAAAATAATTATGCAGCACTATAATTTTACAATCGTAAACATTCATATTTCAAAAAAATATTATCATAAGATTAATAACATCAAAGTTAAAAGGTTTCGATATTGAAAATTATTAATTTAACTATATCGTTTAAAATTAGATTTATAAGATCTTATTATACCTTGAAAAATCAGTATAAAAAAATATTGGTTGTTTTTACGGACTGAATCTCTTATTAAAAGGATTGGAGTTCTTTATAAGTTCAATTTTAAAATTATTATTTTCTTTTGTTTTTCAATATCAAATTGATTAAGTACTAATATCTTTTTCAAAACAAAAATGATACAAAAATAATCAAATTATTTATATTTCACAAGTTATCTTATATATATATATATATATATTTATATAAATTGATTGGATCTATATTTTTATCTTCTCGCTTTTTGGCTACAATCTTTCCTAACTTTCTTATTCTTTTTTCTTTTAATATTAGGCAGCGTAGATCTCGAAATAAATTTGCCATGTTCTTTGACATTAAGACTAGTGTGTCTAAGGAAAAGTATTTTTTTTTAAAATTTGGATTGACCAAAATTACTCAAAAATAAATGAAAGTTTTAAATTGCTATAGTTTTTTTACGTATTTTGGATGCACAACCAAATACAATATAACAGTTAAATTTCAAAATCTATGTTTACATAATTGTTGTTTGATTTTTTTGAGCCAAGAAAATATATTTTACCTGATGAGTTAAATTTATAAATATGAAGATCTCAAAATATTTCCGGAGAAAATAAATTAAATTTTATTTATATAATTATATCCATCAGATTAGTGCATTCCGGGTGTCATGACTAATATTGAATAACATATTTTTTATCATTAAAATAAAAAATTAAAAATTGGGAGGAACGCAATAAAATAAGTGGGTTTGTTTTATAGGGCCCATGAGATGGGTTTGCAATAAATTACCTTAAATTGAAATAAAAAAGGCAAGGACAAATCTGATGAGATTTGAGTTGATGCCAACGCCACCGCCGCCGCCGCCGACGGCCGCGCGGTCGCCTCCTCCCTCGCTGCTGTCTCTGACCGTTGACTCAGCCCTCCTCCATATCGCCCACATCACCGACCTCTCCTCCATCCCCGATCCCATCGTCTTCGAGCTCTTCCAGGTACCATCTCTTCTCCTTTCTTCTCTTCTGTTCGTGTTGCATTCGGTTCGATTCGATTCGATTCTTTTACTATAATTGCCCAATCCGCTGTTAGAATTTTCGCAAGCAAGCAAGAGAAGGAAGAAAAAGAAAGAATCTTGTCATGATGATTGAATTAAATTCCGTTTCCTTTTTCCCTCTTTTTGGATGCTTTTGATGCGCTAATAGTATTTAACACGGTGAAGGTAAAGTGATTGCCTTGTGCGATTTCTACTCTTTTTTCATAAATTCGTTGACTTTTTCATCGTCTTAAACTTTGTGATCAACGATTACGAGATTGTATTTGATCCTGATTGTAAGGTAAGGGTGTTGAATCGAAGAGGATCCCATGTTTACGGTCTTAAAATGTGATCTTAGACTTGTTAGTTCACTTGAAAGCTTAAGATCATAGGTAAAGTCGATCTCTTTCTTTATATTAGATCTTGGTGATCCATTTTATTTAGTGATTTTTCGACTTCAATATTATCTAAATTTAAGTAAATCCGTCCGTAATCTAAGTTGATAAGGAGGTAGCTTTCTCTTCACTGCCAACTTAACAATTGCATCATTTCTTTGATGACAAAGGTTAGAGGAGATTATTCAGCAAGAAATACTGTTACTATAAGTGGAGTAATCATGGCTTCCTAAATGCTTAGTATTTTCCCCTGTATGATTTTATTGAGGGTGAATATCATCCTTTTAGCTTTTGTTGAGTTTGATAGTACTCTCAAAATTTTCAGGAAGCAGCAGCAGCAGTGTAGGTCACAGTCGTTTTATCCTTCAGGAAAGTACCAAAACTAGAGCCCCCAGGATATGCAAGGAACAATATAAAATTTGTGAGATATTTTTTTTTCTAGGGTTGTTTATAGTTTTCAAGTTAGAAATATGAAAAGAGATGATAGGAGTTAAGGAAAAAAAGAATGTGTATCGAATATGCATGCCAATGTTATTTGTTTAGAGACCTAATTTCTAAGAAAGAAATGTCTTCCATCACTGTATGCACTATATTCTTTTAACGTCTTTGTTAGGGTTATTTTAGGTTTTGATGGATGATATTATGCTGAACATGTTGTAAAGGAATACAAAAATATACGTTATTTTACCTAAATTTCCCTCAAATATTTTCTTATCTAAATTCTTAAAATAAATCCGCAAGATGTTTTATTGATGGTGATTATGAATTTTAATTTGGCTCCGTCAAAGGACTTGTCCCCATCGTTTTGGTGATCTGTTGTGCCATGAGATGTCCCAATAATTTACCCACACTATCATTTAAACTCTTTATAATAATTATTAGCTACTATTTTTCAGTCTTTGTGCACTTAATGCAATTTGTTATATATCAATGCTGATTTTTGTCAAGAGACCACTTTTCAGTATATCCTTAACCAATTGCATAATTAGTTTGCATTTGCATAATGCACAAGTAGAAGAATTGGTAGCATATTTAATAATTAAAACCTAGAACCTTTTAAGATAATCATGTATGGATATTTTTTTCACTTTCATTGTTAACTTATTGAAAAATACATTCAGAGCATGGCATTTGTGGATTTAAATCCTATATCTTTCTTTTAACAAAAAAAATTAATATTGGCTGAAATAGGTAATGCTTCATGTCCCTTAGGCTTTCTATATATCTTACACGTGCACATATGCTTTAAATCCCAGAAAACCTTGCGTGCTGGAAAGTTGACAGAGAAGGTGCTCAAGTTGTTCATTGCAACAGGTAACGAAGATATTCTCTGTTTTCGGGCCCGAAATATTAAGCAGAACCTAATTCCTGTCCTTCCTACCAGTAAGTATCCTGCAGCTCACTTCTAGCCTTGATATAAACCAGAAGACAGGAATAGTTTCAGCTTCAATATTTATTCTACAGGGTGCTCCGATGATTTTTAAAACAGCAGTTGGAATAAGCATTTTCCTGTGACTTGATTGAGGCTGTCTTTTGGTACAATCCTGAATTCATCAAAATGTCTCTAAACATAGAAGACAGTGAAATTGACATTGTCATTGCAGCACTGCGGCCTAATCTTACCTCATTTTTAGAAGAATGGAAATCATTCTTTTCACGTTTTCACCTAATAATTGTGAAAGATCCTTACATGGAAGAGGACCTACAAATTCCTCCTGGCTTTGACCACCAAGTTTTCACCAAGTCGGATATAGAACGGGTTGCCAACTCCACTTCAATTGGCTTCTCTGGTTTGTCATGTTGTTACTTTGGGTTCCTTGTCTCACGCAAAAAGTACATAATCTCCATTGCCGATGATTGCCTTCCAGCTAGAGATAATGATGGTGCCTTGGTTGATGCTGTGGCACAGCACATTAGCAATCTTCAAACACCTGCCACGCCATTCTTCTTCAACACCCTCTATGACCCATATAGGGAAGGTGCAGATTTTGTCCGTGGATACCCATTCAGTTTGAGGAATGGTGTTGAATGCATGTTATCATGTGGATTATGGCTCAATGTTGCTGACTATGATGCTCCGACTCAGCTTGTCAAGCCTAGGCAGAGAAATGCTCGATATGTGGATGCTGTGATGACAGTTCCACTGCATGCAATGATGCCTGTAAGTGGCATCAATCTTGGTTTCAACAGAGAGGTGCTGGGACCTGCATTCTTCCCGGGCTTGCGTATCACAGGAGACGGAAAGCATAGATGGGAAACAATGGATGATATCTGGTCCGGACTCTGTGCTAAGTTGATATGCGACCACTTGGGTTTTGGAGTGAAGACAGGACTGCCTTATGTGCTGAGGGCTGACAATGTAGACAGAGGAAATGCTTTGGAGAGCTTGAAAAGGGAATGGGAAGGGGTGAAACTGATGGAGGAAGCTGTTCCCTTTTTCCAATCAATTAAATTGCCCAGTACAGCTGTGACGGCAGAGGATTGTATTCTTGCTCTCGCTGCCATGGTAAAGGAGAAGCTGGGGAAGCTAAATGCAACATACATGCACGCCGCGGACGCCATGGAAGAGTGGGTCAAGCTCTGGAAATCTGTTGGCTCTCAAAGATCATGAGGTGGACATCTTTTCATCTAGACGGGGCTTCTATGAAGCTCTTTTCCTTCTTATTCATTCACCCTGATTAGATTTAGTTTCTCAAGGTATTGTTGTCGGTTTAATTGTTGATGTTATGAGCAACAAAGGGCACTTGTTCAGTCATAATAATGCGTTAGAACGCAATGTTACCTACATCATCTTTATAGTTCTTTTTCTTTCTTGTTATGATTGTCGGCGACTTCTATCTTTCGTGTGTTTTAGTAGTCTGAAAAGTATTTTCTTATGTTTATCTGGAGAATTTTTATTTCAATTATTTAACTCAGATGTTGCATGCTATGCGGTATTGGCTGTAAAGATTGAGAGTTGTATATCTTTTTTTTTTTTATTTCCATCTCTCTCTCTCTCTCTCTCTCTCTCTCTCTCTTTTTTCTGTGTGTGTGTGAAGGACCCTTGAGGCTTCAACCCTTGAGTTACAAATTGTAAATGAGAGATGGCTTGTCCGAAAGGGCTTGTTTGGTAAAAAAATAAGAGGAGAATAAACTTTTTATTCGCACTTTTACACTCTTAAATAATTTAATCTTTTCAAATATATAAAATCATTATTTTTTGTGATAAAAGTAAGAACATTCCGGGATTAAATTTTAAAAAATGTAAGGAAATATAATATTTTTGTGTATATTTCAAATATTAATTAAATTTTTATTTCATATAGTGTTTGGATTTATATGAATTATTTTTTAAAATATATTACATTATAAGAAAATAGTATGAAATATATTAATAATATAAACTTAATCATAAATAAGAATTTATTTATTTCATTTATAATTATATATTTAGTTAGTTATTATTTACATAATATAATAATTAATTATTTTTATTAATTAATGGTGATATTATATAATATCATATTAATAAATAATATTAAATGTAATAATATATCTTTAATAACATGTCTTCATTTTGTTTCATTTATACTTAAAAATTTAATTATTTACTATTTATGATACTATAGTAATTAAGCATTATTTGATTAATTAACTAATTTTGATGTTATATAACATAATATTATTTACATTATCACATAGTATAAATTAATTGATGGTCTATTATAAATATATTTATAGTTGGTGATTAAAATAAATAATATAAATAAATATAATATCATGTGTATAGAAAAAAATTAAAATATGATTAAAAAGAAAAAAGTCACAGAAGATATTCTTGCTTTTAAGAAAAATAAAAAAAAGTGGAATATATAGTTAAAATAGGTGATTTCATGATTTTTTAAGTGATTTTAAAAGAATAAAATATCCTTATTTTTATGGATATTTGGGTTTGTTCTCACAATAAAGAGTTATTCTTTCATTTATTCTCGAACCAAACAACACCTTTGTCTTGCCATGGGCAAGAACAATTTCTTTTTCCTTTCTTCTTTTCTAATTTACTTATCAAATTATTTTATTTTAAAAAATACATATAGTCATTTATAATTAATATTTTTTATTATTAGTTAACTTTTGCACAAAGATATAACATTAATAATAAAATAAGGTTCAATGAAGTTTCTCACCTACTTCTTCAATCGTAGAATACTAAATATATGGTGGATGCAAAAAAAAGATTAGGAGAGAAAATTTAACATTAACAGTCGATTTAACATCCTACGATTGAGAAAATATGTAACATGGTGCTTCTTATTTAAGCAGTGAGCGCCTTCATTTTTCTTGATAATAGAGTTCAATGAAGGTGATCCCTACTCAAGTAGGGAACACCATGTTACTTACCTCCTCAATCGTAGGATATTAAATTTACGGTGGATACAAAAAAATTAAGAGAAAAAAATCTAACATTCATCATTAATTTAACATTCTATGATTGAGAACATAAGTAATATGATGCTCCATATTTAAGCAGTGAGTATTCATTTTTTTCCTTGGTAATAGTGGGAAACATTGATTAGCTAGTCTTTGATGTTTTAGTTAATTTATATAATACTATAATTATTAGTAGTTGTTTTTTAATTTACATAATTAAAAATAGTATTAATAGTTGTTTATCATTACTTAATCCAATAATTAGAAATATATTAATTATTTACAATTAATAACATCAATAAATACTTAATTTTATTTAATAAAAATATAATAAAATATTATATTTAATAATGATAGTAGAATACTAATTAATCACCGTACACCCTCATAAATATCTCACTTATATCCTTCTCACAAGAATAAAAGGAGAATATTCTTACTTATTCTAATTTTCCTTATTCCGGTACCAAACAAGGTCAAAGAGAAGAAAGTGTGAGGGGTAAAATCTTAACAAGTTTATTATAAAGTTGTTAACATATATAAGTAACATCAAAAGGTTATTCTTATTTAAGATAATACATGTGTGTGTGTGAAGCACTTCTTGCAATGATCAAATATTATAGTGATAAAAAGATATATTCTCACTCTTTTAAAAAAAATCAAATACTCTGCTACAATGAGATATCATATGTCAACCTAAAAGTATAATATTAACTATATTAATTTGACCGTAATGTCATATCATTCATAAGATTGCGATTTTGTGTTCCAAAAATATGATTTTATTCAAAAATAAAGAAATATAAATCATAAATAATTCATTACTAAGACCAACAAATCATATATTATGATTTGAGAGGGTTCGATTTTCTTTTGAATGAATTAGTGGTATGGATTTATTTTTTTGACGTCTAGTAGCCAAGCGTGTGTAACAAGTGGCGAATTGTCAGTGAGGTGATATAAGATCAGCATTAGACTTCTTTCTGACGGTCTCTTAGAAATAGTGGACAAAATCGAAACATAAAGACTTATGTATCATGAGGATGACACACAAAAAACTGTACCTTTTTTGTAGTTTGTTTGGTGTCTAACATAATAAATGTATATTCAGGGAGAAGAGATGTTATGCAGAAAATATTATATCACTAGCTAGATCATTAATGACGGAGTGATATGAGAGGTGAAACATATTTTGTAACATGTTGATATGATTTATCCAGCATAAATAAAGTGGGTGAGTTCACATGACCCTCATCCTTTACCCTTTCAAAGAAAAAAATGATGACACAGCTGGCACATTTTTATCTTTTTTCCAAAATTGCCTCTCAAAATTTTATTTTACTTTTGTTTTGCCTATATGAATTCAGTAGTGAACTCCATTATTTCAGTCGAGTTTAAAGGTTTTAACGAGTCAAATTTAACTCAACCAAGTCTACTCAAGAAATATGAATTCATTATGACTTAACTCATTTCTAAGAGTAAACTCCTTTGAGTAATTTAGGTTCGTTAGTTTTTTTATAAAAGTAAGCTCTTAAAAAAAATAAATTCTTTGAAAAATAATTTATTTTTGTGTATTTGGTATATGACTTAAAGATACAAATAAAATTATTTTGAAAACGTAAAAGAGTGTGACTTTGTGAGAGTAAAATAAATTCACATTTTGAAAATTGGTAAGTCACTATTTCGAAATAGAACTTGGTTTTATGATCACTAAGAAATTATTTTTAAGTTGACCAATCAATTTTAAATCACCAAACACTAAAAGATAATGAAATCATTTTTTGAGAAAATAATTTCATCAAAACAAAATCACTCAGTTTGCATATTTATGTAAGTTGAAGCCTGGAAAATAAATAAAAAAAATGAAAAGTAAATAGATGCAAGTGGAAGGTATGATGAATTTTATTAGTTTCTTTTTCAATTTGATTAGATTTAAGTGAAGATTTGAGAAGTGAAATCCATTTTTCATTGAAAATTGGAATGTGAAATGACCTATAATTAAATTATCATTTATTTGTTAAAAATAATTTTGTATTATGTAGCCGTTTAGTTTCACTTATATAATATTTACTTTATTGATTTATTTTTTTAAAACATTCAGTTTATTCCTTTTATTTATTTATAATGCAATTTAATGTACACTTTTATATCAATATATCAATTTAATGTATACTTTTATGTTACATGACAAGACATATGTATTATACTAATATCCTTATAAGGTTGCTTCATCAATCAATGAAGTCTAATTTGTTCTTCATACAAATAACATTTCTCATGCTCTAAGATCATGTCAAGTAGTTTCTGTAACGCCCCTAAAATGACACTCAAAACATCGTCGAATCCACTTTCGACACGTGTTCGGGGTCATTCTCGGGACGCTATATACTTAACTTATACCTTGACTTTACTTTAACTATTCAACATGTGCAAAAAATAAATAAAATAGATCATGATATAAAATAAAAGTGCAAAAACTTTTATATAAAATGAGTCCAACATGAGATAATAATACTTCAATTACAAAAAAATTTTGTGAAATAAAATGCTAGACATTGTCTCTTTGTCACAGCTTATTAAAAAAAACATAAATCAAACTTAGGACTCATGCCACATGCAAGCATCATCATCATGAGCATCGCCATCGTCAATATCATCCATCATCAATTATGTGCAGCTGCATGATCAAATGCAAGTAAGTTTTACATCCCATGAGTAAAAAATCGGTATGTACGAATTATATGCACTTTATAAAATATATTTGCAAAACGAAACTATAACATGAGCATCAACATAATATACATCAATAAGAATAAGGTACATAGTAATCACAAAAAATATCACATAATCTTCATCTGACTTTTTCTTTTTCATTCACTTTGAATACATTAAATCATATGTCCATTTTTTTCTTTCATCATTACATTCGCTTCACTTTATTTTCTTTGCCTTTCATTCATAAAAGTTATTATATCTTAACTTCTTTCTTATAACTTTTATTCGAAGAGCTCTTCATTTCTTTTAAGGGACACCATGGTACTTCATGCATCATATTGTCAGTAGTTGTATACACCACGACGGACTCATATATTGTGGGCGAAAATTCAACTATCAAGGATTCTGATTCGTTGCACAGGGTGAAGAGTCTTGTATGTTTTATCTTCACTGGTCTGAGGTTTCACTATATTGCCGGGTTGAAGCTACAACCCCTGCCGCTCC
>LTAE01004438.1:0-17916 GCA_001647135.1 Pontederia paniculata | reverse complement strand
GAGAGAGAGAGAGAGAGAGAGAGAGAGAGAGAGAGAGAGAGAGAGAGAGAGAGAGAGAGAACTGTCAGATAACAGAACTGGCGTTAAAGACTACTTATTTCATGGATGGCCAGATAGGATTTTATAAACTATGCATTTTCCTTTTTAGGTTTCAACATAAGAAGGTCATCCATTAAATAGAGAAGTGTTCAAATCTGAATACAAATAGGGGAGGAGTTCAGGGGGTGGAACTCCCTCCCGAAATTGATCAAAAGAGGCTCTATATTTATAAAAAAGCGCACGACAGAATTAATTATAAAATAAAGAAATACAAATCGGATTCAAAACTAATTAGTAATAGTTATTCACTAATAAATATCTTATAACTTACTTTGTAGTAAAGGACACTATTAATTATCCGAAACCATTATTGAAGGTAAAAAAATACTATATTGTTTTGTTATGCACGCACAAAGCAATCAACAGATTTTTTTTTTCTTTTTCCCTAGTAAGTGATATTTAAAGATATATCTTCATCTCTTCTTGACATAAGAATTTGGGGCATAATTTCTTGTTCAAAAATTAAAATAGCTTTTTTTCTAATGAGGCACACAACACGCTGGCAAAATTCATGTGCCATTTAGGGGCGTAAGGAGAAAATTGAAAAATCGAAAATCTAAAAAATCGATCCGGCCAAACAGAGTTCTTTTTAATTTGGAAAATATCTAGGTGGTTTTAAATCTAAAAAATATGAGAAACTCATTGAAGACCTATATAATTAAAATTATATAAATATTTATATTATTATTTTGTTTTGAATACTTTTAACATATGTAAAATTGCTCGTAATATATACAACGAATTATATAAGCCATATATAATGATATTAAAATATATAATATATGATTGATGTTAATTTATATAATAAAATATTTTTTATTATTATCATAAATATAAAAATTATAAAAGTATAGGAGTTCGAAAAAGTTATCCAAAAAAATAGATAAAGTCTTTCTAATGGAAAATTACTATGCCAAAAAAAGTAGGGCGATTCTTTTTACAATAAAATCAACGTACACATATTTTTTTATCAGTGTGCATGGGACTATGGGTTACTCAAATATTACCCAAAAATACTCAGGAAAATGCTATCAAACACTAGGGTGACAAATGAAAAGTTGAAAACTAGAAAAAAAATTAACATAATGCAAGTTAAAGAATGTATACATTAATATCTTAAATTGGTACACAAGTCTTGCAAAACTTTAGTGACGATAACATTTTTTTCTCCACAATTAAGAATAAGGAAAGCAGAAAATCATTATTGTGTTTTCAGGTATAGTTGTACTGCAGCAGCACATGGGCAGTTATGGTTGAGTAGGAAGTAGAGGGCAAGGCTTTGAGGTCAAATTGACCCCTAGTTCCTTCCTTTCCTAACACAAACATATGGAATCTAATGTCTACTAATGATGAATGCAAGCATACATATGTCAATTAGTTTAAAAAAAACAACTATTTTGAACCAACAAAAAACAGCTATTGACATAATTTTTTTGTGACATTATGAAGTCACCAAAGAAGGATATATATGTATGTACATTATAGAAAAAAACAAACTTAGTTATACACCCTCCTATATTAAGTTAAAATAGTCACATCAACTAATATTTACTAATATCTATATAATATATAAAATTTTAAAATTGAATAAGAGCCTAACCTCCTAGATTCAGTTAAACTATAATGAACTAGATATAATTTTATCTAATATTTTTCAATAAATATTTTATTTTTTGATTGTTTTATAATATAATTTGGCTCCCATGAAAAGTTTTGGGTCGATCCCTGGTGTCAAGTTTTAAATTCATATGTAGGATTATATTATTGATGTTTAACAAACAGGAATGGCTCAATATGATGGATTTAAGCATGTGATATGAATGAAGATAGCGTTAGCAATTTTTTTTCAAAAATGATTTATTGTTCATATTGAATTAAATCATGTTTGGCCTCCAAACACTAGACCGACAAGTAAGGATGGAGGCAAGGGTCTATATTAGATAATTTGGTACATTAAAAATTAAGAAAAAGAAAAAATATAATGCAAATATATAAGTTGACAATTGGTTGACCGCCATTTTTATTTTGAATTAAATTAATAATAACTTGAAAGGTTAATGAAAAAAAAAGAGAAAAAAAATGTAACACATAATGTTCATATTCTTTTGAACAAAAAATATTATTATTTTTTTACGCTATGTGTATTATAATAAAAAATTGTTGTACGTTTCTAAATTAAAAAAAAAAAAGATTAGCAAATATGTTATAAGTAGGTTTGTGATCTCATTAGTGACACATATTTATCTGGCTACTATTTGCATGCCCCCGGCAACCCACGTGTATGGTCCGACCACCTCACCATCCACAACAGGAACAGGTAACATAACAAGACAAAAACCATATGCTTGGCTTGGCAATGGAGATGATGGCATCTATCCATGTTAAACTTCCATGAATTCTGCATCCATTTGCATGCACATACGGCAATCCCAAACAAAGATAAGGGTTAAGAGAGAGAAACAGAGAGGCCAACAACATAACAAGCTAACAATGTATGTGTGTGTGAGAGAGAAACCAGCATATGACGAGTTGAGAGAGAGAGAGAGAGGCCAACACTATAACAAGTTAACGACCTCAATATTTTTTCTTAATAGCCCTGTTCCAATTGGGTGAAGAGAAAGGAAGAAGCTGGTTAGTTAAAGTTTTTTCTTTATTTTTAACACAATGGAACCCACATTCTCCTCTCTCTCTCTCTCTCTCTCTCTCTCTCTCTCTCTCTCTCTCTAAGAAGCTGGTTAGTTAAAGTTTTTTCTTTATTTTTAACACAATGGAACCCACATTCTCTCTCCCCTCTCTCTCTCTCTCTCTCATTTATAGGCTACTAAGCGCCCCCACCAGCTCTTCAATTATTGCCCATCGTTGTGTTCTTTAGCTTCTTCATTCATTCCCATAATTCCAAAAACCCTTCTCTCTCTCTCTCCTCCATAACTTTCTCTCTCTCCACCTTCCTCTGGGTTCTTGTTGTCACCACCAAAATCTTGCTCCTCTTTCTCTCTCTCTCTGATCAAGTGATCAGCCAACTAAATCCCAAGAATTCTTTTAAACAGCAGCACCAAAACCAATCTCCATCCATCCCCCCCAAAAAAAGTAGAAAGAAGCGAAGTAAAGACGAAGGCCAAAACTAAACCCTCATCATGCTTCCTTCTAATTCCTTCCTCCTCTTTATATGCTGCTGCTCGCTTCCCCTCCTCCTGCTCTCCTCCGCTCCGACGGCGGCGGCGGAGGCGGCGAGGATGAGCGCCTACGACGTCCTGCGCGGCCACGGCCTCCCCATCGGGCTCCTGCCCAAGGGCGTCAAGGACTTCGCCCTCGACGACAGCGGCCGCTTCGAGGCCCGCCTCGGCGCCCCCTGCACCGCCAAGTTCGAGAGCGAGGTCAAGTACAGCGCCACCGTCGCCGGCACCATCTCGCCCGGCGAGATCGCTGGGCTCTCCGGCGTCTCCGCGCAGGACCTCTTCCTCTGGTTCCCCGTCCGCGCCATCCGCCTCGACAACAGCACCACCGGCATCATCCACTTCGACGTCGGCGTCGTCGACAAGCGCTACCCGCTCTCCCTCTTCGAGGTGCCCCCGGACTGCGCCCCGGACTCCTCCCGCGTCGTACAGCCGCGACAGGTCCCCTCCCCTCTATTTGCCTTACTTGATCTATCTCTCTACATGTAAATATGCTTTACAAACCATGCGTTCGACTCAACAAAAAAAAAAATTCTTTGCATCAGAGTCGATTGGCGAAATTACGGTACGAACTCGACCATGGTGGTGCCCAGAGAGCTTCCGTCTGAGAGCTACCATGGATGGATGCAGCTGAGGAATGTGATCTTATGGTTTGGCTTCTTCTGTTCTCTTGTGTGTTCTTCACAGTATTGTGCAGAATTATTCTACCCAGATGAACAAAAGCACAACTTTTGACTAGAGATATTGGCGAATAGACTTGTCAGATAAATCAGAAACCAAGATTTGATCGCCGACAGAGGGAGCTGCAGAATTGAGATCTGGTAACGCTCAGATTTCTTACTCCATTACAGTTCAGATAGTATGATTCACTTGGCTGGTTGATGTCAGCAATTAAAGCCAGATACTGGAATTTGGCGGAAGACTTGTGCTGCTGTGGTTGTGTTTTGCTTGTACTGTGAGCGAGTAATATGCTTCAGAGTCTCTGTTATGTATATGCGGGAAATCATTTGTCTGTATTTAATCTTTAGAAGATATATGTTGGATTATTTATATATATATTATATATATATATANATAGATGAGATGTATTGCATAGTGAGATGATTATCATTGATATTGGCATTGAATTTAATCATCATATTGCCTTTATGAAAAGTAAAAATTATTGTTGGCCTTTGAGTATTCCTTATAGTTGACATCATTGTATAAATATAATATTTATCATTAGCCTAAGATTATTCCTTATTTATTTGGGCTTATTGCATAAAGATGATGTCTCGATAGGTCTTGAATTATTTCTCTTTGCTTGGTCTTATATAATAACAAAATCATATTCTTGATGGACTTTATATTGACATTTCATAGTATTATCCTTTTATATGCTATGATTTATTTTACTAAGAATTGGCATATCAATGTGTTTGTATGTCTTACATATTGAACATTATAGCTCGTGGGAGAATTGCCTCTCCTATATTGATCCTACAAGTCGAAGATCTACATAAATGATGATGACATGTGTGATGACTGTTATCCATGATGGATGCCATTTGCATATGGTTATGGTGTCTCTTTTGTTGAGTTGCAGTAGTTATGACATAATATGTCTAGAAACAATGGATTAATGTAAGACTTCTGCATGTTATGATAAAATTTTATATTATATATATATATATATATATATAAATATCAACTTCATGAAACTGCAAAAAGAATCACCCTGCAATTTGAGGTCTTCCACCATTGTTTCCATTGCCTTTGTGATCCTGTTGTCATTGTCCCGATTGCAGGGGAGGAAAAAGCTGCAACTTTGGTGGCGAAAATGGAGGACACAGTTCGATTGGTGTACTCGAGTCAAACGTGGAGCTGCTGAGAAAGTTTAATGCAGGTGTTTGTTGAGATGAGATCTAAAGAGTTAATGAGAAGATGTGTGTGGGTCATTGTAAACGCAATGTTTGAACTGGGGATGGAAGTTCCTTGGCATATTACTGGAGCTGGGAACAGTGGCTTGAGGCCCTTGTCAGAGGCCTTGAAATGGACTGCAGAGGTTTATGCACTTCAAGTTCGACATAAATCAGATCTTTTGTGAGGATGATGGTGCCATGGAAAGAAGTGGGGAGTAACTTGGTGTGTGACACAGCATTATAGACGCCTTTCCATGGAGGAATGGAGTTTTGACAGAGACCAAGTTGCCCTGTGTCCTGTCCCATTGTAGCCATGTGAAGGTTGTTTATGTTCTTGGAAACCAGGTGTGTGTTTATAGCATGTAGCTTTCTGTGAGGGTATCTTGCAGCAGATCTGGCAGAGAATCCTAAGAGGGGGTGAGGAGGTCAGTGGCTCCAGAATGTGGGCTCCAAAGCTTTGCTACATGTAATAAGCCAAGTCTTTTTGCTGGAGTCAGATGCATTTTTTTAGATGTTAATCTTGCATATATTAGTTCATTGATCTGAAATGAGAGCTATAAAGGTAAACGTCTCTAGATCCTGGTTCAATTACCTATCAATCAACTGTTAGTAGAGAGCTGATATTGATGCTTCCATAGAGACTAAAATGTATCTGCTAATAATAATTGGTTTGATTTGGAGTACTAGAGAGATTAAAATATGTAATATTGATCAAAACAAAGAAAACTTTATGAAAACATAAATACCAGAAATACCCTTAGCACATATCAAAAATACCATTGCCAATATGATTCCTAAGAATTGCGAAGTAGGCAATTCCTTATGATGCTCTCAGTTTGATATTTTTCTTGGTGATCCTCTGGCTTATTGTATCTCTCTTCTTGTCCTAATTCAATGCTTAAAAAAAATGAAAAGCTACATAAAATAATTCCAAGTAAAATTGTCCTATGTGATGCATCTGGGGTAGACTCATGTAACTAGAGAAGAAGAAGAAAAATGGCTGTCCATGGATCAAATATATGCTCCAATAAGAAGACATGAGTGGCAGTTGTGGTCATGTGCCGGGAGACTGTAGTGAAGGTATAACTTTTTGTTTGTCCAGGATGTGGTACTCACACTCAATTCCCACACCATATTCCTCCATTAAACAACTTGGTGCCAGCCAATTGATATCTGGCATTGGCTCCCATCCAGCTGAGGAGGGCCACCTGGGGGTCCAGATGGTCTCAGTCTTTGCATGTAACCAAATAATAAAAGCAATGTCTCAGGAATGAATGGATGGAAATTAATAATTCTAAGTTCAATTTTTGAAATAATTAATTGGTTAATATTTATCTTTTTATTTTCATTCAGACACTAATTTTTTTAAGAATTAATACTTTTAGATAATGAATCTATGCTGAAGAAAAACAATTGAACATGACACTTCATTACAAGGGAAACACAACAAATTTTGTCTTAAAAGAGAGCTATGTCGACCAAACACCCAGCTAATTAGTTATCGTGTAGTTGGTCTGCCGACAATTTTTTGAGATCACAATATAAAGAAAAGAAAAAGTTGGCGGAAAACAAGTATTCATGGATTGAAGATCATCTATTTGTCAACAATGATGACTCTGGTCTTACACAAAGTTATTAATTTTAAGTAGGTTAAACCAACCAATCATTTGTCATATAGCATTATACTATAGTCTTAATGAGCTAATGATAAAATATTGTATAAATTTTGAGTTTAATATTTGTGTCAAACAATCTCTTTTGTTTGATAAAACTGTTTGATATCGATGCGTGACCGAATGAATACTTAGATTGTCATTATAAGATAAAATATATGATATCTTTGATTGTGAATAGATGGTTAAGAGACTATTGACACAAGCACTAAATCCTAAATTTTATATTATGTTGCTCTAATAATTTTAACATACATTATATATAGTGTACTTGTAACACCCAGCACGATAGGGTGAAAAGAAAAAAAAAAAGAGACAACAGATCATCTCCAACTAGAACAGGGACCATGTTACTCTCATGCAATAAAAGTCTTGATTTTATGAACTTTGGACTTTGAATTTGATTTGATTTTAAACTCATATAAAACCCTATATTCCCTTATATAAAATTCAAGGCCATAAAATTATATTTCCGAGGCTCGTTATTTTTTCTTCTCTATCACGAGATTTCTCTCCCTCCCTCCTCTCTCTCTCTCTCTCTCTCTCTCTCTCTCTCTCTCAAAGGACATCAACGAGAGGACAACAATGATCAACCACAACACAAGTGGAGGAGAATAAAATTAGGAGATCAAGAGAAGAAACATTAGAGGATACAACATTAGTAAGCGATCGACGAACAAGGCATGTTTCTAAGTGGATCCCTCATAGATATGAATTTTCTTATATTAATGAATTATGCTAGGGATCCTATTTTGATCTCTAGATTAGAACAAATTTTGAGATATTATAAAGTTCCTAGTCTCCGGTTAGACACCAAAATATTATTTTAGTCCGAATTTAACTGCATGTATGAAAATTTTGAATTTAATCATCATAAAAATAGAAAAGAGGAGACCTTGGATGGTCGGGTACGTCCCGCATTCATAAGGACCAATCCCTAAAATACACTGATTGTGAAACACAGCTAAGCCATGATCAAACATGATCCGTATCACTCGTACATGGAGATCATGTTTCAAATTATTTTAACTGATTGTATGTTAGGGCACAATCCGTATTGGTAGGATGAACCCTCGATGTGACCTACGAACACGCCCACGTTCATAACTCATTAATGTATGAATAACACACGAACTTTTTCGAACCATTACATGACCCATGCCATCAAGAGACACGGCTCGAGGCATGGCCATATTATTCAGAGCATATATAGTTCTCATATAGGACACTTTCTGTGTCACCTACGCCCCGACTTGCATCCCGTGATTATATGATTTTGTTAGAACATGGCCCGCATCCAAATTCATCATGGCCCATGGCATAGAGGAAGTAATCATGTCATCGAACACAAAATGTGTTTGAATGTAACGTGGTATGTGTTGAAGAGGTCACCCGTTTTTCTTGTTTAATTTGGTTGTTGGCTGAACATGTTCAATGATGGGTCATTATGACCATTTAAGTGCATGATCATTGTCAAGAACTTATAATACGACTTTCCCTTGGCGATGTGGATTTTACATTGAATGTGACATTGTCCTTAAAGTCCTCTAATGCGTTAAGGACTAATGTTGGGTACATGTAAAGGTTAAACAAGATACACAAAGAAAGATGAGGTCGTCATATATTTCATAGTTGGAAGTCATTGATATATATTCATCGCATGGTTAAGGACTAGTTGTGCAGTTGCAGCACAACTACTTAGTTCCTATTGCCTAGCATCTTCCTGCCTTGCAACAAAGAAGATTCTTGAGCATCCTCCCTCTTGTGAGTTCTGGCATAGTTTGTGCATCATCACTGACCATTATATTGATGCAACTCCTAAGAGCTCATGAGCCTTATGTCAAAGTCATTGCAAAAGTCATCTCAAAGTCACTAATGAGATAAGTAAAAAATAATACACAATGAAATCAAAGTATCGTACCAAACTAGAGCATTGACTTAGAATATTGACTCGGAGCATTGTATTGAATCATAGCATTTACCCAAATCATTGTATTGAATCAGAGCATTGAATCAAAGGATTGTATTGAACTAGAGCATTGCATAGAAGGAAAACATTGCATTGAAAGAAAGACAATGCCTTATAAAGCATTGCTTGCAAATTAAGATAGATGAGATGTATTGCATAGTGAGATGATTATCATTGATATTGGCATTGAATTTAATCATCATATTGCCTTTATGAAAAGTAAAAATTATTGTTGGCCTTTGAGTATTCCTTATAGTTGACATCATTGTATAAATATAATATTTATCATTAGCCTAAGATTATTCCTTATTTATTTGGGCTTATTGCATAAAGATGATGTCTCGATAGGTCTTGAATTATTTCTCTTTGCTTGGTCTTATATAATAACAAAATCATATTCTTGATGGACTTTATATTGACATTTCATAGTATTATCCTTTTATATGCTATGATTTATTTTACTAAGAATTGGCATATCAATGTGTTTGTATGTCTTACATATTGAACATTATAGCTCGTGGGAGAATTGCCTCTCCTATATTGATCCTACAAGTCGAAGATCTACATAAATGATGATGACATGTGTGATGACTGTTATCCATGATGGATGCCATTTGCATATGGTTATGGTGTCTCTTTTGTTGAGTTGCAGTAGTTATGACATAATATGTCTAGAAACAATGGATTAATGTAAGACTTCTGCATGTTATGATAAAATTTTATATTATTTCATATTTTTTGACTAATCAAATAATCAAACATAAAGTCAGAGCATAATATATATGTTGTAGAGTCTCTAGGAGCACATTCTGCCATATGAAATGATCTGAGGGTGTTACTACTCATTCTCTTACATATATATATATATTATATATATATGTATATGTATATATATATATATTCTTCAATATGCATAATCGATGTTGTTAAATAAATGATTTGGTCGATCTGAAAGTTTTATTTTCAAAACTATTGCATAAATATTATTTAAGATTGAGATCTTAAAAAATAGAAAAAAGATTGAGATATTAATTATTCGAATTTTAAGGGATTTGAGGATTGAGGATGATGAAAGTCTCAGATGAAGTATAAAATTTGTAAAATAATAAGACAGTTCATGCTTAGAAAATCATAGATTTAGATGGAGAGAAATAGTGGTGATATTCAACCTTTGAATCTTTTTAACTTTTAAGAAATATTTGATATTGCAATATTTTTTTAGGGTTCATGAACGTGCTCCTTAGTTAAATAGGGGGCACCATGCTACTTATCTCCTCAACCGTAGGATGCTAAATCTACGATGGATAGAGTTAGGAGAGAGAAATTACTTAGGAGGGAAAATTTAAAATCCACCCTAGATTTAGCATCATATAATTTAGGAGGTAGGTAACATGGTGCTCCCTACTTAACTATGGAGCACCTCCATTTTTTCTTTTTTTTTACTCTTTGTTGTTAGTATTTAGTTGTAAGATTAGAATGCTAATGGTTTATTTTCTTTTAATATACCACTTGATCAACCTTTTTATCGGAGTCCAACCCCATATCAATTGAATCAAAGATGATATCCGCTTCAATAGACTTCTACATAAAACGACTGTTTGGATTGAGAATAGAGAGAGAAATGTCGAGGTATCCGAAATTTGCCAAACACCCCCTAGAATAGGATTAATTTGATCAACATATCGATTTTTTAAAATCATCTCGAAATTCGTCAAACCACTACCTATATTTCAAAAAATTGAAATAAGCCTATTATTAAGAAACCCAGAAATTCATTTTCATATATTTAGTTGTAGTCTATTCTTATATATTCTTTTATTTTTAGTTCCCAATCCAAACAAGATCAAGAGTTCAACGGCATAACTCTTTTTGACAAATCCATCTTCAATTAGGTAGCTACCGTTTACTTCATCTATTAAAGAAGCTTATTTTCTTTCCACTTTTGGTATGAAAAGAACAATTTTTTCTAACACAAAAAGAGGTCTAAATGTCTAAAAAGGATAAACAAGAGAACTAAATAAATTATATAACATCTTGTTATTGAAAAAAAAAATTAAAATATTTTATTAAATAGAAAAAGTCAACATGTACATCACAACCTTATTTCCAAAGGGAAGATAAAAAAGAAAGAAGCCTAGCTTTGATCCTCAGAGATTACCTTCATAACACCAAAAGAAAAATAGGTATAAATGGTCTCTAAATCCTAAATCAAATATAGATGCTGCTATGCCTATAGGTATTTTTACCCATTAAACTTGATTTTTTTATAATGCAAATAGTTTGCTTCCACTACATATGAGTTTCAATGTTCCATTTTCTAATTAATGAGATTAAGAGCTTCACTAAATAGAAAAAAAAATGATTATTCGGTAGTGTTAACTATGTCAATAAGATCCTAACCAATAGGTCAAGAGTTGAAAATTTATCGATGGTCATAATAAAATATTAATTACTTTGTTAACTTATAATCTAACTTTTATTAAATATATGACTTCTTGTTAATACCGAAAAAAGATAATGTATTTGACCCAAATAAAAAGACAAAATGTAATTTAATTATTCCTTAGTATCTGTAATACCCGGATCCAATAATCCGCAACCCAGATCCAATAAGGGGTAAAGAGCACTATAAATAAAGCCTAGGGGTGGAGCCACAGATTTTCATTCAGAAAATTTGTGGCCGGCCCTAGATAAGAGAATTCTTCCCCTCTCCCCATGTTTATTCTTTTTCTTCTTCTTTCTATCATCCCCTAAATTTTGTTCGGACTAGGAGAGAAAGATCTTCCATCTCGACAAGAGAAATGCCGGAGAGGATGTCCCCGAAGGATTAGGACAAACCCCGACGAACCCGAACGTATGTTCCTTGGAGGATTCCTTGTACATAAGATGATGTAATAGATCTTGCATACACCTTGAATTTTCCCCTTGTTTTTTTCCTAGAAATTATTATCATGATGATTGGAATCTAGATAGGGGAATTATTCCTCATAAAAACGAATGTGAACGGATCCAAAAATAGTAAAGAAACGGCTTAGAAAATCTGGCGAAGGCACGACACTAGATCTGGAAGAGATCTATAAACACGGTCCGCGTTGATCCAATGCGGACCGTGTCAACCAGATGTCATCGTATGGATCCGACACAAGGCACGACCGAGCGTGCCAGGCGCTGTGCGCACCTGGCAACGTTGTACCTGCCAGCGGTGCACGACTGGCGGCGGAACGCGACCAATTCGCAGCACTTGCCTGACGGTGTGGTGAGTGTCAGGGCATGGAGCGCGATCAACGGACACACGGCGGACGCAGGTGACACAACACGGACTACGCATATCAGACGCATGACGGGCGCGGTGGCACACGGTGAGCGCACGACGAGCGCAAGAAGCACACGATGGACGACGTTGAGCGTGATTGATACGACACGGTGGCAGCGCGAAACCCTAGAAGAACCACAGTTCGCGCCACCCTGGCACTGCCCTTGTTGAATCTCCAGGACATGACCAGTGACGTAGACCACGATGGCACACACAGAGCATGCTGGACGGGTGCAGAGCGCGGTGGAGAAACACGAAGCGCGGCCATCAGACAAGGACGCAGAGCATGATGCAGGGCGCAGGCGAATCGAACAAGGGCACGACGGTGGCGGAACCCTAAAACCCACACGAGCCATGTCATCTTGACGCGGTCCGTGTTGATTTGATGGGACATTGGCTGTATTTTGACCACACGGCCCGCGTCCTAGACTCAGTAGACAGAACTCAAATCTTTGATTCAAATCTAGAGAAAACCTAAGGACCTTGTTGAGGTGTAAGATTAATAACATAAATATGAGGCCGACTATTGTTTAGGAGCCACCAGAGTTAATGAGATAGGACGGGTAGCGTGGCTGCTACTTGGTTCCTGTTATTCAGCCTGCTCCCGTTGTTCAACGAAGATGATTCACGTGCATCCTCCCCTTTTTGGGCATTGGCCGTGGTAGTGCACCACCATTGGCAGTCGACGTACCTGGAAGATTAATTAGCGATTAATCAATTTACTCCAAAGTTATTTGAACACATTAATCGGATAAGATCTAAGATTACTAAAGAAATTCATATTAAAGTACTTACACTAATATAGGGTTTCATGTATCTTGTATTTTCTTATGTCCTGATGTTGTTCTAGGGTAGGGATACAATCCTGATGTTGTTACAGGATATGTTTACATTATCTATGTTCTAATGTTGTTCTAGGACATGAGATACGATCCTGATGCTATTCCAGGATATTGTCATTCCCTGATGTTGTTCCAGGTTATATGGTAGGTATGAACCCCTGATGCTGTTCCAAGAGAGTAGATCTATACCTTTGTACTTGGCAGGCTTAGATTATATTGTTTGACCAATGATCATTATTATAGTACACAAGTCTGATTTAATACCATCTTGATTATTCATGCTAATGGTTATTATTTATCTTATGTATTTAATGCCTTACATACTGAACGTTTTATGCTCATGGGATATTATTTCTCATGTGTTGAATCCCACAGATAACTAGGTTGTGGTGGATTCCTGATGCTGGTGGTGTGCGATAGTTGATGCTCGTGGTGGATCCTGTTTGCACATGGATGTCTTTTAAGTCTCTTTTATCATTAGGTCTCTTTATCTTTGAATTATTGAGTTGTATGACAGTCTGCCAAGATATTGAACTCCCTATTATTGAGAGACATATAGACTCACAGTTGGCTATCTTCCGCATTTTTATCTATTGGACCTTTTAGTCATTCTAGTCTTATTTCATTTCCCTATATTTATTTTGCAAATTTTTATTGACTAGTCAAAGGGTCAAAGCATTAAGTCAAGGTAGCGTCCCCAGGTCCACATCTTTGCCACATGGCGGGGTGTGGGTTTGGGGGCGTTACAGTTAGGTATCAGAGCCTAAAGTCAGGACTCTCTTGATGTCCCCAGAGTAGTTAGAGAATCCATGTGCAATACACCACGAGCAGTCGCAACACCAGCCAGAGCATGAAGTAAGTAAGGCTTTAATCATTTTTGTGTTTATAAAAATAATGGCATTGTTATTTTATGTGGAAACAGGAAATGGTTTCCAAACACATGGCTACCGGCGCTTCCCAGCTGCAGGGTGATGCTCAGGGTAAGGCTCAGTAGGAGGCTGAGAGTAGCCGAGTGCTGGTAAAGCAGAAAGAGAAAGTCTCTGATAAGAAAGACACCATTGAGAGGTTCCTAAAGTTCCAACCACTAGTGTATGATGGGAAGGATGACTGTGACGAGGCTGAGAGATGGATGGACTCCATGGAGGAAACTTTCGCACTGATGGAGTGTGCTGACAACAAGAAAGTGTTATATGGAACTCATCGCCTGGTGAAGGACACCAAAGATTGGTGGAAGACCACCAAGCTCACTGTGTTTCCTGATGAAGACAAGGTGGACTGGGCGGACTTCAAGGAGGCCTTCGAGGAGCAATATATTACTGAATTCCAGTGCACCCTAAAGGAACGTGAGTTTCAAGAACTTCAGCAGGGTGAGATGACTGTGGCGCAGTACCAGATCAAGCTCATCCAGCTGCAGAACTATCATACCTCAGACCAGACCTAGAAGGACAAAACAAAACTCTTCATCCACGGATTGCGCTCCGACCTTAGGACAAATACTCTTGGCTCGAAATGCACTACCTTCAAGGAGGCTGTGGAGATGACCAAGATTTTCGAGCAAGATGAGACGGACAATCGGAGATAAGGGATGTGGAAGATTTCAGCACAACAGACCCTCATTAGACAAAATCCATCGTAGCGAGCCCCAAACCAGCAGGTCCCAAGACAACGGTTTGCTCGGAATAAGCCCAGGTGGGAATCTCGTTATGTGCATAAGTATAAGCACTAATGAATACAAGCTTGTAACTTAGAGATGACCTACAGGTGGGAGCCCAGACGAAATGATAGGCGTGATAATAGGTACAATAATCGGGCAAGATCCTACTACAATCGTAATGAACCACCGCGATAGGACCAACAACAGCAACCACCACGTGCCAGCAGCAGCAGCAACCACCTTAGGGTGGGAATTTTTGTAACCTCTGCAGGTGGCATCACACTAGAGACTGCAGGAGGAGGACCAGAGCATGCATCCACTGCGAGAAATTCGGGCATTTCGTCAGGAACTGTCCAGATAGGAGGGATGATGCTCCTTACAATCGTGGTCCCTAAGAAAACAATGGCCCTACTCAAGGATGCGTCTACAATTTGGAAGCCAAAGTTGCTCCGAATGACAATGATGTCATTAAAGGTACTCTACCCATCGCTGGTCTACCTGCTACTATATTATTTGACTATGGTGCCACCCACTCTTTCATCTCTAATGATTATGCTCTTATATGAAATATGACCTTATCTGAGGGGCATCCTGGATGAACACACTTCGATGGGCACTTTTCGGGCCACTAAGTACATCCCTGATGTACCCATCTCAGTGGAGGGAAGAGATATTTTTGCAGATTTAATTGTCATACCCATGACTGGGTATGATGTCATACTGGGTATGGATTGGTTGTCGTACCACGTTGTAGTAGTGTTTTGCAAGCAAAAGAAGGTCATCATCGTCGGCCAAGGAGGCACACCTATCACGATAAGGGGTATTCACTCAAATGATAGCAAAGTGATAGTGTCGGCCATGCAAGCTCATAAGTTGCTACGAAAGGGGTGTAGAGGATATCTGGCCAGCGTGATAAGCACTAAAGCTCCAGCCAAAGACCTTAATCAGATCGATGTGGTCCAGGACTTTCCAGATGTATTTTCGGATGACATCTCCGGATTACCACCAAAGAGGTATATAAAGTTTCAGATTGAGCTAGTCCCTGGTACCAGTCCAATCTCCAAGCACCGTACTGAATGGCCCCAGCAGAAATGCAAGAGCTGAAGAAGCAAATCCAGGAGCTTTTATACAAGGGGTTTATCAAACCCAGCATGTCACCATGGGGTGCACCTATATTGTTCGTGAAAAAGAAGGATGGTTCCATGAGATTGTGCATCGATTACATGATGCTCGACAAGGTCACACTGAAGAATAAATACCCACTATCGCGGATCAATGACTTGTTCAACTAGTTGTCTAAGGTAGTCGTCTTCTCAAAGATAGACCTGAGGAGTGGGTATCACCAGCTCAGGATTGTTGAAGATGACGTGCCAAAGACTGCCTTCAGATCCCGATATGGACATTATGAGTTCTTAGTGATGTCGTTCGGTTTAACAAATGCTTCAGCAGCCTTCATGGACATGATGAATCGGATCGGATATTCAGGCCTCATCTAGATCAGTTTGTCATGGTCTTCGTCGATGACATTCTGATCTACTCATTGAGCCAAGAAGAGCACTGAGAACACCTGCGAATAGTACTAGAGACTTTGTGACAGCACAAACTATACGCAAAGTTCTCTAAGTGTGATTTCTGGATGGAGGAGATCATGTTCCTCAGCCACATCGTATCAAAGAAGGGCATCATGGTGGACCCTGCCAAGGTGGATGCGGTAGCAAATTGGAAGCAGCCGCAGAACATTACTGAGATTCACAACTTTTTGGGCATGGCCGACTACTATCGACGATTCATCCGGGACTTCTCAAAGATCGCATCGCCCCTAACGAACCTGACTAAGAAAGGAGTAAAATTTGTATAGTCGAAGAAGTGTGAATAGAGCTTTCAGGAGTTGAAACAACGACTGACAATGGCGCCCATACTCACCATTCCTTCAGAAAGTGGTGGGTATGTGATTTATAGCGACGCATGTAAGACCAGACTCGATTGTGTATTGATGCAGCATGGGAAGGTAGTGGTGTACGCTTCGAGGCAATTGAAGAAGCACGAAGTGAACTACCCGACACACGACCTGGACCTGGCGATCGTGGTCTTTGCTTTGAAGATATGGAGGCACTGTCTTTATGGCGAGACCTTCGAGGTTTTCACTGATCACAAGAGCCTCAAATATATTTTTTCTCAACGTGATCTCAACATGCGAAAACAAAGATGGATCAAGTTCTTGAAGGACTACGAGTTTGTCATCAGCTACCACCCGGGTAAAGCTAACACAATTGATGATGCCTTAAGCAGAAAATGGGAGATATCTCTTTCTTATTTACGTGTACACAGGTGGAACCAACTGGAGAGCATTGTTCAATGGGGACCGAAGTTACTGGAGAGCGATGCAGTGTTGATGACGCACAGGGTGCAGCTGAATCTGGTGACCAGGATCATCCAGGCGCAGACTAAAAATACTGAGCGCGAGCACATGCTTAAGAGATGCCAGCAGGAGCCGACGCACTTCGTGGTATCACCAGATGGTGGGATCCGATATAAAGATCACCTATGGGTCCCCAAGAATGAGGCATTACGAAAGGAGATACTGGAAGTATGCCACAAGTCTGAGTTCACAATCCACACTGGGAGCACTAAAATGTATAAAGACCTGCAACGCAGCTTCTGGTGGAATAACATGAAGCGAGAAGTCGCAGAGTATGTGTCCAGATGCATAGTATGTCAACAAGTGAAGATTGAACACCAGAAGCCGTACGGGCAGCTGAAGTATCTGCCAATTCCAGAATGAAAATGGGAGAATATAGCTACGGATTTCGTGACCAGCCTCCCCCACACTAAGAAGGTCATGACACAATTTGGATGATAGTCGATCGTCTGACAAAATCAGCCCACTTCCTCCCGATAAAGTGGAAGCAGTCGGAGGAGAGTCTCATGGAGTTGTACACCGGGGAGATTATTAGACTACATGGAGTTCCTATCTCGATCCATAGTATCTGATCGAGACCCTCGGTTTACAACTCGATTTTGGAGGAGCTTTCAGAGTGCATTTGGTACGAGGTTGAACACAACACTGCTTTCCACCCGCAGACTGATGACCAATCGGAGAGGATGATGCATGCATTTTACAACATATTTTAGGGTCTGCATTAGGCATGATTTTAAATCATTTTGGCATTGCATGCATCTATTTTAGCATTTATTTGTTTAAATTATTTCAAGTTTTGATTCTACACTTGTTGGTGATAATTTTGCAGGAAATCAACTAAAAAGGCTAATTTAGAATCAACTCACAAAA
>LTAE01004437.1:6132-22938 GCA_001647135.1 Pontederia paniculata | reverse complement strand
TTAGTAAGGATTCTAGGTTGCTTGCATATTTTTAAACATTGTATGATTATAACTTAATTGTATGTTTATTTTTAAACCTAGGTTATTTGCAAGCTCTTTTGAACAGCTTTGCTTAGAAAATGAGACATGATCGGAGTTGGATTTTACAATGGAAAGACGAAGACGGTTATGTTGCCGACAAGTTTTAAGATGGCGTAGATGAATTTTTAAGATTTGCATATGGAGAGGGAAATGCATCCGATCCTCTTGGTCGCATTCGTTGTCCATGTACGAAATGTAAAAATCGCAATTGGAAAACCAAATTCTACATTGAGATGAATTTATATAGGAAAGACTTTTGGTTAAATTACCTCAATTGGACTTTGCATGGTGAAGAGAAATTGCAATTTTAAAATAATTTATTTTGAAAAAAACTGTAATTTAGCGATCAATTTTCGGCCAATTACCGACCAACTAGCGGCCAATTAACGGCCATTTAGCGGTCAAATATCAATAGAAAACGGTAATACGATAACCCAATTTGCGGTGATTTTTCGACTGATTTACGGCTAATTTACGGCTAATTTAACGGCCAAATAACGGGTAATTTTCGACCAATTAGCGAGTAAAACGACGAGGAATTTCTTTTTTTGATTTAAAAAATACCAACATTTCAGCGACGAATTTACGGGCAATTTACGAGTAATTTACGAGCATTTAGCGAGTATTTAGCGAGTAAAATCTTTACTCGCTAAGATTGGGGAATTTCGTCCGGCAAAACGTTTCGACGCCCATTTACTCGCTAAATGCTCAGTAAAGTATTTAGCGAGTAATTAGCGAGTAATTAGCGGGTAATTCTTTACTCGCTAAAAGCATATATTCTTGTAGTGGATGATTATTCACGGAAACTATGAATTTATTTCATGAAAACAAAAGACGGGGCACTTCAAAATTATAATGTCGTGGTAGAAAGAAAGACAAAAAATAAATTGAAATATTTTCACGCTAATAATGGTGGTAAGAAAGACATTTGAAGGTTTTTTGTTGCAGAGTTCTACATGAACCAAAGGAATAAGGATAGAAATTGAATTACAAACATCAAGAATACATATTTCTGGGATATGGGGATGCATAATCTGAATATAATTATGGGATCTAAAGAAGAGGACAATCATCAAAAGTTGAGACGTGATGTTTAATTAATATAAAACTTAGCAAACTTCAGTACATAAAACAGATAGAGCAATTATAACTTACATATCTAACTTATTGGTGATCAGCCAACGATGGATGAGATGTAGAACATTTTAAGCAAAGGGAACAAATGACTTCCCAACTTCACAAATCTATAAGAGAATATTATTTTTCTACTAGGAGAAGACGAAGACAAATTCAATAGAAAAGTTGAAAGGAGATGCCGATTGACGACCGACATGAAGTTTAAGTTGTGATTTTTAATGGAGTATCTTCTTTTATTTGGATCACTACAAGAAAATTCATAATTTGTGACGGCACCTCCTTGCAAAAACACCCGTTGCAATTTTTTTGCGACGGAAGTGTCACTGTATATGACACTATATGGTAACATTTCCGTTGCAAAAAATCTGCGACGAGCAATTTTGCAACAGATGTGAAGGAGTCGTTGCAAAATGTGAATTTTCTTGTAGTGGATGAGGGGGGCGGGGGGTTGTTGGGTTTTAAGCTCATGAAAGACCCAATTAAGTTTAAGTTAACCTAAAACTAATCAATTTAGGTATTTGAGTTAGAGTTGAATTATATCATTCGATGGAAAAAATAAAACTCCTCTCTCCTTAGAAGGGTGGAAGAAAAAAGAGAGAATAAAAAAGGAGGATGTTGAGGTATATGAAGAGAAAAAAGAGTTTTTTTATTTTCTTGATGTTTTTAGTCTTTGGATGTTATATAAAAGAGAAGAGATTAAGATCTCTTAGTGACGAGGATATCTTTAAAGAAGAGCGAGCTTTTGGAAAGAAAGATAAGTTCTTTAAGAGCAAAGAATCAAGAATAAACTTAGACTGGGAAGATCTCTGAAGATTTTTTTGATAATGTGATCACAAATAATTACAATAATCATGTGATATTATTCTTATTGATTATTTCGAAATTTATCAGAGGATATCTAAATATTTATTCACATTAGATTATTATTTCGGGTTTGAAAAAAATATGAAAGACTTTATAATTCGTTCTTGATGTAATAAAATTATTTTGCTATTGCACCATAGTTTACCTTCTTGTTGAAATTTTTTTCCAAGAAAAGTTTGATGTATATTTTATCTAGTATTATTTTCTATGCATAATATTAGTTTAAATATTTAATTCATACAAACAAATGCATCAATTGAGATCAACTCAAGATCCAAGAATTCACCTACTTTCTACGCGTCAACAATGACACATGTATTAATAAACTAAGAGAATTCAAATTCGATATAACTGCTTTAATATGTCTTAAAGGTATTATGCAAGTTTATTAAAAATAACTTTAAATTCCCAAACTTGTCACCAAGCTAATTGTATTTGTGGCTTTCTTCATTGTGAGTTGGATGACAAAAGGATTCAAAATGGAGTTCAATCGTAAGTCTTGGCATACGCAAAGGATTAATTTTAAGATAGAGATTTTTTATTTTATATTTAGTTTGTAATGAATCTTTTTATCACAATGTAGTATTTGTTCATCAAAGTCAAAACTATTTATTCACTATCAGAATTTTATACGAGTTAAGAGTGAATAATACATTTATAGACAACTTAGTTAATATATTTATGAATAATATATTTAATCATGATCAGGGGAGATGTTTTTGTTCTTAATTATGTGGTATATTGATATGTACTTTCATCATTTATATTAAATATCTTTAGCAATTATTCCATAAGTGCATCCCAAAATAAGGTTCTAACAAATAGTTGTTGTCCTGGTTACCTCATAATATCGAACAAGTCGACGCTCATGTAGCAAAACCTAGTTTCCAAACGTGGGTAACATACATATGTAATTACGTATGCATGGGTGTATACCTTTCTCACATGATTTTGTTGACTATTGGCTTTCAAGTTTCAATCAAATCTTTCGTTAGGAGATGAAGAGAAGACAATGATGTAGAGAGGCATCACCTGCACCCCACCAGGAAGAGATCAAAGGCCGTGAGCAAGTTGTTACACTATCAATTACTTCATGATTATGGAGCGGTAATTCCATAGTTAGTAAGTAGAAGTTAACAAGGTAGAGGTATGAAAGGGGTGTTATTTCCTTTGCATCCATTTCCATTAATTGGAGTAGTAGTTATTAATGTGCAAAATGTCACAAATATCACGAGAGAGAGAGAGAGAGAGAGAGAGAGAGAGAGAGAGAGCACCAGCCGTCATGACTGCTCAAGACCTTCTTAGGTGGGGTTAGCAATGTGGTTCACTTGCTCAGGACCTCCTCACGAAAGCGACGAAGCTTCTAACGTGGAGATAATGTAGGGCTGCAAAATACTGCTACATCCATTGACCCCTAATAAAATAGATAAGTTTATTCTCTAAATATGGTTATAAATACCCCATTGTCCCTCAAAATAAGAAAAGAGAGTGCGAAATAAGGGTATGATGGTCTTTAAATGAAAAGATCATTTACCCTTGTATTTGAATGTTACAAAGATAAGAAAATGGTCTTCTCAAAATAAATTAAGTTAATTTCGTCACATTGTTATGTAGCCTAAGAAGAGAAAATTGTACTCTTATTTTCTCACAATACCCCTCAACCACCACAATGTCCACATCCCCCACTTATATACAGATAGCAAGTGACTCGTTTTTTTATCTTTACTTAAAACTTATGTACGATCAAATAGAGCATACATATCAAGAACAAAGATTGGAAAAGTTAGGGTAGCCAGGCTCGACCCGGCCTACACATGCACCTTCTTCAACACAATGTTCCACATCTTGGGTGATATATAGCTCTCCCTCGATCGGCTGTTCCTGCCCGCCACGCTGGGCCCTCATTGCTCGTATGGAGGAGGAATGTATTGAGCATATACTAATGGGAACAATAATGATGGCCTCCCTTTCAACCTTCAAGGTGTTTAAGATTAGTATTAACTAAGTCAACTAATACAATACTAGTTAGGCCAAATGTTAACACTTCTATCTATTTATATAAAGATAAGGTATATAATATTAATACTAAGGTTACAATCAACTATGCCCAAAGTTTTATATATATAATACTAGTCATAATTCATGCCATAATGATTACTATTAATTATTAAAATCTTAATCCCTCCTTTGTATATCTCAAATAATATTAAAAAATCAGCTAAATCATTGTTAGGATTAGTGCTCTATAACAACAACACAAGTTAAAAGTAGCAAATCATGTAGATTAATTTGATATAATATAATGCATACTTACTATAACTTTTTTTTAAACTATAAAGTTTAGACTATTTATTCTTTATGTCAAAATAGAAATAGTTATTTGCTATTTCATTGTGCAATTAAATCTATTAAGAATTAAAAAGACAAAAAACTATTAAAATAATAAATATATTATTTTAACACTTTTCAATAATATATTAGAGGGGCGACATATATAAAAATGTAAAGCCCTTGGGCTCTACCTAGGTCCGTCACTATCGATTGGGTGGTTTGCATGGTGTTCACAAAAAAAAAAAAAACTACTCCAAATGCATTCAGCCATAAACAACGCCAGCAAGACCCAACTTCTAATGCATTTGGCCGACGATGACGCACTGGAGCAAATCCTGCAGCAAATGGGAAGATATTGCAAGCAAGAGAGCGAATCCACTAACAAATTCAGCAGCAACTTCTCCTACGGTGACGAAATCCGATCGAAACCACAACCTTGAGTAACGACGTCGCTGTAATAACAAAAAATATTATAAGAATAGGTGGGGCCCACTTTCCCACTTAAATGCCACTTCCATTGGACCCCAAACCCACTCATATAACCCTATAAAAACTCCCACCAATTTCTCTCTCATCCGAAATTGCTCACTCAAGCTTAGGTTGTATCACCAGAGTGCGAGAGAGGCACATTAGCTCACTTTCTTGGTGAAATCTATTGGAAGATGAAGGAGAGAGAGAGATTAACAACAAAAGCAAGATCAAGGAGGAGTTCAATAGGTGAAAATGAAAGAAGAGAAAAGGGGGGCAAGAGAAAAGGAAGAAGAAGAAGCAAAGGAGAAAGAAGGAGAAGAAATTATGAAAAACTACTAAGAGGTACGTAAAGGGTATCCTCTTATCCCTTTTGTGTCTCTTGAGTTGATTTTTATCTGTGGAGATCATTTCTAAGGGAGAAGGAAGAATTAGGATTTAGAAAATGAAGAGTATGCTTAGGGTTCATACTAGAATCATAATCTTAGGGTTATAAATTTGTAAATGTATGTGTGATGTTTGATGCTTTGTTATACAATGTTTCATGCTTAATTTCATGTAAAAACATAGAGAAAATGATTCATAATTGTTAACATTTTAACCTAGAATGAAATAGGGTTGTTTAGATGTGAAAAAGGAGGAAAGCAGACGAGGCCTGATACGGTCATATCGGCTAATACAGATTGCCTGAAATATCTTCGCATAGATCAATACGATCATATTGATCAATACTAGCATACCGTATTGATCAATACAATCGTATTGATCGATACAAGCAAGTCGTATTAACTAATATTAGTAGTATTGGTCAATAATGGCAGATAGTATTATCAAAACTGGTAGTATTGATAATGCTAGCTGCCCATATTGATTAATAAGAAGTGATATTATGATTATAAATCATTAATAATGGTTCGAATTGGACACGAAATATATGTTATACCATGTATTCATAATTATGATCAATCCAACCTTAGATTATTCGCATGTTATGGATAAATGAAGCAAGTTAGATTCTTATTCACATGTTATGAATAAATGAAGCAAGTTAGATTGTTTACCATTTGCTTAGGACAACATAGTATGTTAGATACTTTATGATATTATTGAAATGATGTATGATGATAATTTAAAGATTATTTGCATGTTCAACCACAAATAGAATTAAAATATGAACAATGTAATGCTTGTAATGATGATTGATGTATTGTAACTAAAAGATGGACTGAGACAAGTCTAAGCACTCCTAAATGAGAAGTTGGGAAAGCTATATATGTCCGACACTGAAAAGGGTGTGTGAACTTATCCCGGGAAGACTAAATCCTGCATTTTAGCCGGTGTGTGAATTTCCCCTACCTAAGAGTGGCAATATGAGGGGTGCAAAGTGCATCCTTGGTCTGATCAACCTAAATTAAGAGGTGTGACTAAGACCCTCAACCAAATAAGATAATAAGAGGACATGCGACTATGGGGACGACTTGAGGCAACTTGGGAACGACTTATGTGAAGTTAGATGATTAATTTCTAGAATAACATATTATAAGAAGATTAAAGATGAAGAATGTCATGAACGGTAAAGTTAAACCAAAAGGGTTATATGCATTGAAAGTCAATGGCAAGTATGATGTTCATGTTTAAAGATGCATTATACTGATAATGCTAAGTATATGGTGCATTCTATTGATAATGCCAAATAAAAAAATTAAGAAGAATGTAAAGATGCAATATGTTGATAATGCATAAACAAGATAAGAAGATAAGCAAGATGAAAGATGAACTTAAAGTTAAGTTAAGTCAATGATAATAATATGCTAAGAAGTCAAAACAAAAAAAGATAAATGATCATATGTTGATCATATGCTTGGGTTAAGACTCTATGATATGCTCTATGTTTATATGCATGACATGTAGGTCTTTCTATATATGGGTGATATATTTTACTTATTATTCGACCTTTACATACTCTAATAAGATGAAAATCCCTTCTTCTGGATCCTGCATGTGCGAAGTAATAATGATGTTTATATGATGATGGCGCTACGAATGATGGTTAAGACACGATCAAGTATGGACTAAATCTTAAAGTCAAGTTATGTTGTCTTTCTTATTTTCTGAACGCTGATTTTAGGGTCGCAACATCACAAGTGCTAATTGCTAGCGGAATTCAGCTAGGCAAAATCCAGAGTGTAGACGCGCTACTCAAATTCTCCTTAATCTAGAATCTAGTAAAATCTCTTTGTTTAACCCTATTTACTATAATAATCATGTAAGATCTACTTCTCTTACAGAGCCTTTCTATCTATCATCATGAGAAAAGAAAGGGAAATAAGAGGACTTGCTTTTTTTTACTTTCAAACTAATATCATGTTGTAAAGATTATATACCGCCTTCGGGCAAATATTGTAAGTTTTGAGTCTCTTTCATGTCATTCTTTATGGACAAGTTTGGGTATGTTTAAAGTCTTGTTCTTGAATCACGTCGGTTTCTAATCGAATTTTATGTTTTCCGCTGATTCACACGTGTCACAATCCTATTAGTCTTACGCTGATTTTTCTTTTATGTCGATCTATTTTCATCACATGTTCTTTTTCTATGCGTTGACCATAATTGTCAATGAGTCAAGTCAATTTTATTGTCTCGTAGCGTTCCGGAGACCATTATGAACACGTGGCAGATATCGATTCGTACGTCTTGTGATACACGTTTCTGGAGCGTTATAGTCGTCGTCCAAGAGCGACGATTCATGGATTTACCAGCCCTCGGAGCCCCACGATGTACCCTCATTTTGTGAAGAACTACACTGTTCCTGTGGCAAGCCAAATACAGGAATCTGAGCCCATCCATGCAGTCGTAAATTTGGACGTCGCTGGTGGCTACTCAACAGTAGAATCATCCGCCGGCGATTGGGCTGCAATCGACCAGCTTCTGGCCTCACAACTCGATGGGCAGACCGAGCACCTGAAGCATCTCCAGTGCTTCGAGGACACCGCGAGTTGCTTCGCAACGAAACTACTTAACGCGAACGATTATGGCGGCTGCTGCAACGACGGAGATTTGTGGAGTTTGACGAGGTCACGTAGAGGGTGCGTCCATGTAAATGTAACATGCAGGGATATCTTGGGCTGCACCAACTTGATCGACCGGTTGCTGGAACTGGAAGTCATGAGGCCACGGAATTAGTTGGTGTCCATGCGATGTTATGTTTATGTTAGCCAACCATGCACGCATGATGGTGCCAATTAACTACCTATGACGTTATGAAGGGAATAAGCATATGCCTCCCCCATAATAAACATGCAATAATGAGACACTGACAAAAAGCTTGTCATTAGATGCGGAGGCGTTGTCAAAGAGTACGGGCTTTATGTAGCTCTTAATTAGCTTCCACATATAGACGCTTATAATATTCGATAAATTAATTTCGGTGTACTACTCTAAATAATTATAACATGTCGTATTGCACGAGGGAAATGATTCATTCTCCTAACACTTATATCTACAAAATACCCTATAAAATTTATAAATTTTCTTTTCATGCCATTATGACTCAATTAGAAGGTTGTATCCTCCTAATTTAGGAGGATATAACAATGCTCATTGCTCATATAAAAGTGATGATCATGTTCATAGCCATTAGCATATTTAGCGTTTAATATTATATTAGCTAGGGATATTATATGGTAGATTATCACACATAAAAAAAGGAAGAGACTATATTTATGATATTCATACAAGAACATTAGAAAATTTTAAAGAATTATGATGACCATAGTTTTAATTCTAGGAAGTTTAGATTATTTACATTTGTTGTCCGAACATTGAGATTTCATATATGGGAACATTTTTGGTTGTGAAGCCTCTTAATTACATTTGATAAACTTATGAATTTTCAGTTAAGTTAATTAGGATTCAAAATATTATTAAAATTACATATAATGGGCCCATATACAATTAGCATTTCTGAAATGTTTGGCCCTTGGGTACTGTCTTGTTTTTCTCCTGTAATATACTCTGAGACCAGTACTTTGCAGTGGGCCAGAGATGGAGTTAGGTGATGACTATCTCTGCAAAACCTTTTCAGGTTCTTCATCAGTTTGGTGAGAAAGTGGACTCCACTAATTAATTATTTCTTTGTCATCATGGAGATCATAGCAAACATGCTGCTTGCCCTTTGTGATGTGGATAGATATCTCATCACCTTTTTTTTTCATGGAAGTAGCAAAAATATTCGGATCTAAGAAGGAAAATAAGTTTGATAAACTTTTGGTCTAGTGCCCGGAGAATAAGCTAATTACAACAATCGTGATGGTCTCGATCACATGTGCATGCTCACGAGTATACAAATTAATTAATATATGCATAACTCATAGCATGAAATATATATAGTCATATTTAATACGATTGGAGATGAAACCAAGTGGAGGCTTTGCATTGAATAGTACTGAAACTTGACATTTTTAGTGACTGAAATTTTTATACCTTGAAGAATACATAATACACTGAGTAATTAATCAGCATTAGAAAGAGTTACTCCTTTTCTTTCTCTTTTTTATTCTAGAAAATGAATTTATGCTTAGTGATGAATATATAACACTGATTAGAACAAGGAATTTTACAATACATGTGTTTATGCCAAAATTTTTTTTTTAATGAACTGGTTAATAGTTTCTCGCTTAAGCAGTATCGAGTTGGGAAAAAAAAAATCGCTGAGTGCTTCCTCCATAATGGCACAGTAAAGAAATGTTTTGCCTCATTCGAGGTGACATGATAGCTAACTAAATAACTCAGAAAAGTTCTTTATGTTCTTATATAATTGTAAAACTGATCGTAAACTTTCTATAGGTGTAAAACACCTAAGTAGAGTTATACTTCATGAGATGAGAGAAAAAATATATACTTCATGCATTATCTTATCATATTAATATATTATTTTATTAGTTAAGCATAGATACTAGACTAATCACTAAAATTCAAAGAGAAAAATGTTAAATATATCTCAATTAACAATTATGCTTCTAATTACGTCGATCTTCTAACTAATCTATTCTATGGATCCTGAATTGATTACCAATTTGACCAAGCAACTGTTAGTTCTTTCTATGTGTTCTTGATAAGATTATTAATAAGAATATATTTTGTATATAGTTAGTTTTATATTTATTTGATATTAATGTATTTAAAAATTGAGTAAAAATTACAAAGAACTGTATACTAGTTAGAGGACGCCATTATTTTCGTGTTTGAGTAAATAAAAAATGTTATATTCGGATGTAGTAATTTTACATTTTGATTCATTACATTTTGGCGTGGATGCTACGTGTGTGATGCAATAAAAAAATGGTTTGATCCACAATTAATAGCTTGAGATGAAGTATCTCAGTTTTATCTTTCCTTTTATCACCAGCTCAATTGGAAAGCTTGATTTGATTGAGGACATCTCACCCTTAAAAAGTAGAACAATAACTCCATGTGACATTGTTCAGGGGCTAACTGGTTCTGTTAATTATTATTAGTGAAAGAATCTTCTTAATTAATCAAGTTGATTGATTCAAATGACTTTTAAATAGATGATAAATGAAGAAAAATTCGAGAACACAAATAAAAGATCACACATAAAAAATTAGAAAAATAGAGGACACACATATTTACCTAGGTTCACCCTTGAGTTAGTGCTACGTCTTGCAAAAAGATTTCACTATTATTATTTTTCGTTACAACCACTCAACATCACGTCTGAAATATAAGCAATATATATGGGTTCAAATCCTAACAAATAGAGAATCTCTTAATCCGCACCATACTGGCAAGCATAAATAAAAGTCCAAACCCCCGTCGAGAGAGACGGTGCCCCCAAACCCCCTCCCTTTCAGTGCATAGGGGTCAAATATCGTTGGATAATATTCTAATTTTCCTAAGCTCACGTGGGCGTACCCTGTGTGAGAAACAAGAGGTCCTGAAGTATTCGCCAACTCCAACAATAAATATCAATTAGTTCGATTAATCAATATTCATATGTTCATTATCATTTAAATATCAAATTAATTAGATAATAATAATTCGATGAGTCTCATCCAACAAAAAATTCATTTGACATGTTCTTTTTACTTAACCATGATGTGTGTACTTTGTTGTCTTAATTAACTACAAACTTTTACCATTTCGATAAGATTAAGGTGACAAATAGCAACTAAAAATACTAACTGGGAATTGATATAACATTTGACATGTTTTTAAGTAAGACAAAGAGTACGTTGCCGAATTGGATCAAACGCATAGAAGCCCAAGATTAAGTTAAAGAATGTAGTATGAGAGTAAAAGGGATGATGATGTAGTGTAACATGAAACACTACAAAACAAGAATATACTATGAATTTTTTATTATTTTCTTCCATCTGACTTTCATTTCATGCATTCTATTTTCTAAATCATCTCATCCATCCATTCATTCATTCATTTCTTTTGTTTTATAAACTAAAAAAAATCAACAGGATCATTGAATTTTTCAAGCAAATGCGTTATTGTGATCCTAAACATGATGGGTCAGGTGGTTGGGTCAATGAGGATGCAGCTAAAACTTATGTAAGTTTGTTTATTTGATGCATCATTTTTTTAAGGTGAACTAGCTAGAACTAAGACATCTTCAAAATTATTTTTTTAGAACAAAACGGTGAAAATGCATTCAATATCACAATCATCTAGTTCCCCCATGTCCTTTAGTGATATTGTGGATAAATTTATGAGTGCCGCATCAAGATCAGATTATAATCCACGAAAATGATATGATCCACCATCTATTGGAAAATCCTTTTAACGAAAACGTATGGAGGCGCAATTTGAACAAACATTGATGGAGCTAGTTATGACACACAAATTTCTACTTTAAAGCAAATAAATTTGGAGCAAGGAAATCATATAAATCAGGTTCTTTTGCATAGTAAACAATTCACAAATATAATTTATGTTTCTACTTCTTTTAAGTATTGTTCAACTTTTCAGCTTATGCTAACTATAAAGAAACTATTAGAAAGCATCCCTAGTACTTCGGGGAGGCAACAAGGAAAGCTGAGTATGCTCCTACATCATTTTTGTCTCGTAATGATGAAGATGGAGTAAATTTGAAAAAAAAATATTAAGGTAATTCAATTGGTTTTGATATTATCATTTATTTACAGTTTTGGTTTTGCTTATCATTTCAGTTCAACAACAAAAATCATTTATTACTGTTTTCCCTTTCTTTTCTAGATTCTAGTTGGGTGTGTCATATGTGGAACTGACCGGTTGTCGTTGTTGTTGTCATTGTTGTCCTATTCGAGGAAGTTGTGTGTTTGCTGAGTTGAGCAACGAGGGAGAGCAGATATAGTCGTCCAGTTGTTCAGTTCTATTTCCTACACCAAGTAAAATTCAGTTGATAGATGAACTCTAATCAAGTGACGATATATAATCTCTTTTCCTTTTTCCTGATAAACACTACCATGATCCTTATGGTGATCCTAGATTACCATCAAGTATGACTTGCACACTTCAAACATGGTTATTTATGGTGATCCTAGATTACCATCTCTCATCCAAAGGATGATACAAAATTGTAGATTTAATATGCATCCACAATGTGTTCTACTCAAAATGTGAATTAATGGTTTGTTTCAATACTAATGTGCTCAATTTTTTCTATTATACAGGGACTTCAAAGTTGAGAATTAGTCCTTCAAATTTACTTTGCTGGAAGATATTGATAACGAAGCCACAATTGTTGTCTCATATTATTTTTTTTTTGTTGAAGATGTATTACTGTGTTCTAGACTAACTCAAGTAACGATGTTTTTGTATCCTCAATTGTCTTTATCCCCTTCATACTTGTGGGAAAAGAACTAATATTTTGAATTTTTAGAATGACATTGAACATTTTAATAAATTGTTGAATCTCCATTGTGTCTTGAAGTTGTTCAAAATTCAATGGTTGGAATATTTTTTTTACTTAAAATTATTTTTATCATATTTTAATTCATTGATTCGTATAGCTTATAGACTATTTAAAATGTGTATAAAATGTCACAAATTACATATTTTGCCGCTATTGATGTTGATGTTCTTAGTGACGTCTGAATGTTGTCACAACCACATTCAAGTAGGTAATTGGAAAATGTCACTATTCCTAACATGTTGGTGACATTTATCAAAATGTCACAAAGACTACTATTGGTGACATTTAAATGTCATTAATAGCTATCTTTTGTGACATTTTAAGTAGGTTATGTTGAATCTAGGATCTCGAGAGTGTTTTGATGATCACAAATTTGTAAGGGAACTTAGTCTATACTGATGAACTTGTTGAGCTGATTTCTGTAACAAGATATATTCAAGTTCAGAGTTGATAGGTCAACCAGAGTTGAAGGAATGGACGACCTATGCACACGAAGATTATTAGAAGAACCATGTGTGCAGTGGTCGTTTTAAGCATATGAAGCGGTTGACCAACATTAAAGGAAGATACATGTGAAGAGGAGCAGAAGCATTAAAGGAGAAATATATATGGAGGCGAGGAGAAGGATGCTCGGTCGATCAGATACGAAGAAGGACGAGAAGCGGGTGACCGAAGGATCTTGACAGTCTTCAATTCTCAGAAATGGAGTACGGGTGATTGAGGTGCAATCAGCGGGCGACCAGAGAAGTTGAAGAAGGAAGTGCACAGGTCAAGTCGATCGAACGTAGGTGCAGCGGGTGACCGAAAGATCTTGACAATCTTCAATGCCAGGAGTGGACGACCGGGATTTTGTAGTGGAAATAGCAAAAGTCCAGAGCAGTTGAAGATGGAGGAAGTGCACAGGCCAGGTTGGTCAACCGAAGGTGCCACGGGCGACCAAGGATCCTGAGGAATCTTCAATGCTAGAAGTGGACGTCCAGAATGCTGAGGTGAAGTCAGCGGATGGCCAGTGCAGTTGAAGATCGAGAACGACACGGTGTCAAGCGATCGGCCACAGGTGGTGGCGGACGATCAGGAGGCTTGATAGATGTCTTCAAGGCCAGGAGTGGTGTCCAGGATGCTGAAGTGAGTCAGCGGACGACCAGTGCTGTTGAAGACGATGGACATGTCAAGGACGGTCGGCCACTGGCGGTGGCGGACGACCGTTGGAGCTTGACGGGCGGCTTCACTCAAGATTGGGGCGTCCAGGATGCTGAAGTGAGTCAGCGGGCGACCAAAGATGGATGGTAGCTGGTGAAGGTCAAGATCGGTCGACTGAAGATGAAGCGCGGGGGACCGAAGGAGCTTGACCGCACTCTTCAACTGGAGAGTGGGCATCCAGGATGCTGAAGGGAATCAGCGGGCGACCAGAGATCAGTTGAAGAGAGGTATTCATGTCAAGGTCGGGCGGTCACAGGTGGTGGCGGACGTCCGAAGGAGCTTGATTGAGGGAAAAAGCTTCAGCACTTGAAGCTGCGGATGCCGGGGGGTGAGCGATAGTCGACCGAAGCACCATGCGGCAGTTCAAGTGGGGGACTTCACCTAAGCAACGTTCGACCAAGGCTGGAGCAGCGGGTGACCGGAGAAGTAGGTGAAGGTAATGTACTTGCATTAAAGGCTAGTTTTCTAAGAGAGAGAAATAGGTCTTTAGTGCATAGTATAAAATGTAATCCCAAGAGTTTTGGGAAGTAACTTTGGCTAACTTTGACAAACATTGTGTGAGTGCATTGAGCGAAAGCTTTAGTTCCCCTTCTGTGATTCGAGTGAGGAATCCAGGATGGAAGGGTCCAAGCATTCTTGAGTGATTCTGTAAGAGGTTGTCTCCTTGTCCTCGTGCAAGAAAACAGAAGTTGTAAGGGAGCCTTCACCCTTGAAGAAGGAAATAGTGATCTCCGAAGATCTCGTGCGAGAAGACCGGAGCGGGGACATAGGCCAGGAGTTCGGCCGAACCTCGTCAACAAACACTGTGTTTGTGTGCTTGTTTATTTTCTCTCTACTCTCTTCTCTCGTTTTGTTTGTATTTGCTTGAGCAAGCTTCCGCTGATATAACATAACTCATATAGTTAAGTAAAAGAGAGTAAGAACTTTTATACACCAATTCACCCCCCTCTTGGTGCCATCCAGATCCTACAGGTTAAAAATAAATAATTGATAAATAGTGACGCTTAAACGTCACCTTTGTATGATATTTGTGGACGGTTAAATGTCATAAAAAGTTTAAGCTTTAGTGACGTTTAAGTTTTAGGTGACGTTCATCAAATATGCATCATAAATACTTTTTGTCACTCTATTTTAGTGACGTCCGAAGTCAACGCTTAATAAATGTCACAAAATTTTTTTGCGACGTTTAATCAAGTTTTGGTGACTTTCATTAGACGTCACCAAAATCAGAGAATTTTGTAGTGGTCGGAGACTAGTGTGTTTACTTTGTTGTCTTAATTAACTACAAACTTTTACCATTTTTCGATAAGATTAAAGCAACAAATAGCAGCTAAAGATACTAGTTGGGAATTGATATACCATTTGGCATGCTTTTAAGTAAGACAAAGGGTACATTTACAAAATGCCAAATTGGATCAAACGCATACAAGCCCGAACTCAAGTTAAAGACTATAATGTGAGAGTAAATGGGATGATGATGTAGTGTAACATGAAACACTACAAAACATCATGGCTACCTTTGGGAATGGAACCAGAGCTAGCAAGAATCGACATTGATTTCGTCCGGTTCTCTTAATGATGATACATTTTGATGAACCGGACATGAAATCCGAACATGGAACCCTCGATCACATTCGGTTCCTGCTACAATAGCAGCATTAAATGCTGATGTTGCAACATTTTTTTTATTTATGCGCAGGTCTTTTTTACTTTATTTTTCTTTCCTCAATTTTAATTTTAAATGACAAGTTTTAATTTTATACTGACTTGATAATATAATTATAGAACTATTAATTATCTCATTATATTTTTAACTAGTATTTTTTAATTATCTTTATGACAATATTTTATTAATTTAAATATGAGATTAAAATATATTTCATAAATAGTTTAATTATATTATCCATGAGAATAATTTTATATTATGTAAATTTATTTTGTAAGAAAATAATTTATTACCTTATATTTAATTTATAATATCCCATTATTTATTAGTACACACTACAAGAAAATATGTTATTTACGAAGAGTTTTGTAGTCATTGTATGTTATCATCTGGTCGTTGATAGTCATTTATGACAAGAAAAAATTGGTCGTGTCTCTTCGCTATAAGCTCCGCCGCTAAAAGTCATTAACCACCAGATTTAAAGAATAGTTGCTAATTCATTTATGGACAAGTTGATTTCTTTTCACTAAAATATTAATAGGGACTAGAAAATTGGTCCCTTATATAACTTATAAGAACCATTGGATTGGTCGTCACAAGATATTTAGGGACCTATATACTAGTCGTTAATAAGAAATTTAATTGTTAATTTACCTCGTCGCAGAAGTATTTAAGGAGTAGTTTTCTAGTCTTTATATACTTATTTTTTTTTATTACGAACAATTTTTCTAGTCTAAATTCTAGCATCATTTTTAATATATTTAAAAGGGTTTTAAAATACAAGATCTCATATATTTGATATTTAAAGCTATAAACATTTCAAGTGTAAGTGATGACAGGAAAATGTATATTCATTTAGGTTGAGCCCATTCCCGAAAAGCTTACCCCAATAACCACTTTAGTAAACAATGTGCGCCGATTTGTTTCCATTTTCCATTTTGGATGTTCGGTATCATCATTATTGGATTTTGGGAATATAAGCTAATTTAAGAAGGTTTTTCATATATAATTTCTTGAATATCTGAAATTTCAAACTCCTTCCATTTTTGATTGATGCAGCCGAAGGATGGGGATTTTGCGGAGTTAATCCTAAACTCCAAGATTTCTGGACTTGCTGAATTTTGGAGATTCTCTCACT
>LTAE01004436.1:6425-26655 GCA_001647135.1 Pontederia paniculata | reverse complement strand
ATATATATATATATGTCACATAAGAGAGCTGCATAATATTTTGGCAGACTCAACTTTAAGTCATCACCTACGAAAATGCAGCAAGCTCTTTGACTGGTGATTCTGAAACCAAAACATAATCAAAATTAAGGAAGAAACATAAAAGTTACACTATTATCTTACTCAAAAGGATGAAGAAAATGCCAACGAGAACTATGATACACACAGGACTGAAAGGAAAGGCATCAATATGCATTTGAGAGAAGGCTTTTAAGAACTTCAAAACAATGTCGCCAGAAGATTTTCTTCGCTATAATAAACATATATTTACATACATATGGGCATCCCTTTTATTGCCCACTAAGCATATATAACATGGATCATTCAAGAGAATGAATTCAAATCTGAAGCTAATGCCATCAGCACTAAGACAACTACAAGAAAGATTGCACTAAAGTGTCAACCAAAAGACATTGTCAAGTAAACAGGATTCAATACCTAAACAGAACCATAATAAATTGAATAATAATACAGCTTTATTTTAACCTATCAGCGTATGACAAATCAAAATAATACTAATTCTAGTTTTCAAGGTAGAATAAAATGCCTTCTTCTTTATGTTGCCTTACATGGCAGTAGGCATTTCCTCATTATGAATATGGTGACACTGAAAACATCAGGACTCAAACAATCAAAACACAAGAATTAGTTTTAACCAAAAGAATGCCTAGGCCTACCTTGAATAAATGCAGCATTGCACAATTCACTTCAATAAAGAGCAAATGCTGAAGGAGCTTGGCGAGGGCTGCCTGCTGGCACTATACATATGAAACACTTGAAAAGACAGACCTCAGCATTTTCCCTGTTTTTCAACCATGAAAGGTAACTATGCAAATGGTAACTAAGCAACATATTCATTCTCAAGAACTGGCTGTGTCCGTGTCCCTAAAGCAACTGGTGCTTTAGTGTCTCCAACCTTTGTCATTTGCAATGATACACTTGCATCAGCCTGTCTTTCCATCTCAGTGACTTTCTTCTTCCGTCTATAGTGGAGGCACCAGACAACGAGCAAAAACAAGAGCATTAAAGCAAGGACTCCACCTACAACAGCACCAACAATTTTCCCCACCTTAGACCTGGTACTCTCACCCACTAGAGGGTTTGGCCCTGGAACTTCACTTGGTGCTGGTGAAGGGGGCATTCCAGTAGAGTTCACCACAATGGAAAAATGACCTTGCCTGAATATGGAACAAATATTTGTAGACAACAATTCCCTAAACTCAGGCAAACCATCTAAACCGAACCACACACATCTTGCAGTTAGACCATTTGGCACAGGGTCTACATCAGTAAAGTTTATCGATAAAGGTAATTGTGAAGCCACCAAATCTAATTCAGGCTTATTTTTAGCCGACAAATTCACTGCATCATAAGCAAGAAGACCGAGCACAGGAGTCAAGTAGGTATAACCAGGAAGAGGATAGTAGAAAGAAGACCAGTTCCCCAAATTCTGATACACAATGACAAGCCTTTCTACACGAGGCTGCACGACCACACCAACAGGGATGCTGAATTCTTTATAGCTTCTAACTCCTCTCTTTCTCAAGCTCCCAGTTCTGAGTCTCATAGATGCAATCTTGATGCCACTGAGGTTAGAAGGTACAGTGCCATCATAGGGAACTCCAGTTCTGGGATGAACAAAAGCACGAAAAGCATAATCCTGAAGGAGAGCATCCAATGTTCTTGCAGGACCAGTAGATGATCCAGGGTCCTGCGCCTTACAGCGATGAGATGATAATGATTCAAGGAGCACAATCAGAGCCACAATATGCCGTAGGTGATCCATCAATTCTAAAACCCTTGAACTAATGGACTCAGATAAGAACACCAAAACCTATAGCTTCTTAGATATGTAGTTTCAGCAGTGTTGTCCATATCCCTTCCGACTTGAAAATGGATCTGGACAGCATAGTTTTTACAGGCATCAAACTTACAACATGATTTTGTCCCCCTGTCACGAATTCTCAGCCACAAAAACGACGCAATGCAGAAAATAAAATTGGGAGTACTGGAAACAAAACTTCAGAAATGTACCATCCCAAATCTATAGCTTTGAATTTCATAAAGATTCCAACTTTTAGCAATGAGCCTCAACTAACAAGTTCGCACGAATCGGAGCATAAACAGCAGAGGTAAAGATCAGAAAACTAACTTTGCATAAAGTATGAAACCTGCAAGCAAGCGGCTACCAACTTAAACAAACCAGTAATGCTTCTGCCTATGAAGCCTGTTCGACACGAGCATTCCAAGGGACCAAGAGAACCACCAAAGACAGACACAAACCCGAAATCCCTGCAGTGGAGCTCTGAGGACAAAACTCGATTTTTGTTTGTGAATTCTACCAATGCCGATCAGCACGGGACCTCCTGCCAAGAATCAAGCTGAAATCCAGTACTTCCAACTACAACTGTGCCAAGGAAAAGTCGAATCTTTCCGCAGAAGAGGAAGAAGGCGATGATTCCGCCTCAGGGAAGGCAACCCTTCGAGCGCCGCAAAATATCTCGTCGTAGAGCGTGATCAAAACACCGCCGGGACCGGCTCCGACGCCTCGGAGGGACAAAGATACCGGCGACGTCGATCGGATTGGAAGAAGAACCCTAAATTAATTCTCCTGAAGCCAGACGATAAAGATAATTTTTTTCGCAGCACAAATTATTATGAGACGCACAAGAAGATGAATAGAACTATAAAAGACCAACTATTTATTATAAAATAAATATAAAGTTTTAGTTACCATAATATCCCTAAAGTTTCAGCCAATGACGAAACTTTCCGTATTGGATGCTGTAATTGCGTATTATTACCTTTCAGGGCAAGGAGTAATTATTCCATACCTTTTTCCGTTGTCTTTATAAGTACTTTTTTACGTTCTGATTCTTCTTGGTCAGAACAAATATTTTCAAATATTTTTAAGGAGAAAAAAATATTTTGTCTGTTTCTCTTAAAAAAATAAACTTAAGATTATTAATAAATGCTTTCCCCTCTTACAAAATTATTTTTTAGGATTTCTAAAAGAATTCTTAGTCAATAAAAAATACTTTTCAGTTACCTCTTTTAATTGTCAGTGAAAAGAAATATTTTTGCCAAACAAATATAGCCTAAGCTTACCTACATATTGAGTGGACAAAATAAAGAGATAACCTTTTATTATTCCAATCAATACTATTTTATGTCAATAGATAATAAGAACATATGCAATATATGCCTTCCAAAAATTAATAGAACTCAACTTTGACATCAATTTATTACTAGCTGATATTTTCTTTATTATCAAAATTAAATATTTATCACCAACGCAGGTGAAATAATAAAGAATTATTTCTCACTTTGAATTCGAATTTTTTAGATGTAAACATTTTTTTGTCGAGAACTTCATTTATTATAATTAGATGTCTAATTTAAAATTATACAAATTAATCGAGGTCAGGACAATCTTAAAAAATAAATATTTTCCGTCAATATGCAAACAATGGGATCAAAGTTGTGCTTAAGATATATTTCCATTCAATACAAAAATTAAAAGTTTTACCAAAACAATTCGAGGAGTATTTATTCATTCATTCATTTATTCCTTTGACCGCACTCGCAGTATACAACGACGCATTTATACTTCTCCAAACTCCTCCCAAGGGTGGGTCGGTAAGATCCGACGCTGACCGGCCGATCGTGATCAAACGTTCCAAAATGGGAACAGAGGACAGCGATAACTTGGTACTTTGGGGGACCGGGAACAGCTCACAGAATGATGCATTTACGGGACACCAGAAATGGAAGCACATTTATCCCTTACGCTTACCTACTTACGCTGCCATAAAGGTTTGTGGGCCCTACGAGAGGAGAGAGAAACCACTGGGATGGGTGAACTGTAGCGTCGGTTTTGGGCGTTGATATAGTAAATGCGGCAGTTAAACATATATACTACTTAAAGGTATATAATTTAATGAACTTGTTGCATCTTGAAATAATTATATTTAAAAATTTCATTTCATCGATAATTGTTTTAAAGTGAACTATTTTGCTTTAATTTAAATTACCTATAATGAAATAAAAGACTTAAATCTGATCAATTTTATTTACAATAAAATAAGAAGTTTAAATGTAACACCTCAAATGAAACGGGTCGTGTCCCACATAGACACGGGTCGTATTGTCAACACGGACTATGTTCGGTGGGATGAAAATCGTATTATATCAGCCTGCTGAATCTTAATCACTATTAAAATAAAATTTATTTCATTAAATCCTAATATCTTTTCTATATAAACATTTAACCATGAATTAAATCTTCCAAATCCTTATTTGTTTTCTACCCGTTGCTAGGTGATCTTTCTCTCTCCTTTTCTCTCCTTTCTCTCCTTCTCTATCTCTCCTCTCTCTCTCATAGGAAATCATTTTGTCTTCACGTTTGTAAATAGTTCCAGAAGATTTGGACAAAGATCGATGATGCGTGGAGGAAAAAGAAAACAATACCTCACGAAGGCAAAGAGAGAGAGAGACGTTGAACAAGGTGCAAATAGGAGATAATCCTCTTAGAAAAAGGTATGTAATTAGGATAATTAAAAAGAAGTAATATTTTGGGTTTTGATTGATTATTAATGACTATTGAAAAGGATTTTCGATAGATTAATTTCTTGTTAATTAGATTTCATCATTATCGAAGATTAAGAGTTTTTCTTATGTAATTAGCCTTTAAAAATATAATTAAGTGCATAATCTATACTCGGACATGGGTCGTGTTCCCCCATGACACAATCCATATTTTCGGTACTGGCGTGAGTCACGTTGGAGACTGCCCGTGTCAATAGACGATGTGGGTCAAGTCCATTGAAGAAAATAAAGTTCTAATAGCTTGAAACGGATCGTGTGTCATGTAGCCACTATCAGTGTTCCTTTGAAGGATGGACTCGTCACCCTCGACACGGGTCGTTCCGACCATAACAATGTACCTTGAGCGGAACGGTCCGCGTGCGTCTTAGACACGAGCCGTGCTTGTTATGACCTAGAGTAGAGATTAGAAAATGGGTATGGTCATTTTCTAACACAACCTTGATCTACCTAAAGAAGAAATACCTATAATAGAAATGGATCATGTCAAGTAGACTCGGTCTATGTTCCAAGTAAAAATTATGAACACGACCTTGAAACCGGCGGATTCAATCCACGAATATTTCTTGCCTGGGAGACAACACGGGTCGTGTCTCTGATGATGCAGGGTTGTGTTCTTGGATGCTTGGTGTATGCCTGCACAACTCTTTGAACATGATTGAGGTGGAACTAGTGTATTAGCACGTTAACCTAGTATAATAGGTAATAAAGATTAAAAAAAATCTTCATGATTGTGCATGAATGTATACATGAAGATGATGACCCTCATTAATTGAGATATTTATCTCTATTATTTACTTATTTCTTTCGAGAATCACTGAGTCCCCTAGTGATTAGTGTTAATGAGAATTGTACTTGGGTCACAAAAAGGTCCCATGACATAGTTAGTCATATTGACGTCTTGAAATCTTCATGTACTGATAATCTCTCATTATTAATTGAATTAAAAGATGATATTACACAAGATAAAGTGAAAATATATAATGAACTAGGTTTGATCATATTAATATATTGTACACCTTGAGAGTTAGATGTAATTGATGTTCTTGTCACTATTATTAAAATAATAAAAGATGTAAAGAATCAATAAGCACTTATCCTCCTCATATATTATTACTATATAAAGATTGGAAAGGAAATATTTGATCTAGTTATTGTTCCTTTTATATGATCTTTACATATTGAATATCACAACTCACGAGTTCTCCCCTACAAATTTAATTCTGCAGATAATCTAGAAACCTTATATATGTCGATAGCACTGATGATGATGATACTCGTAATGGTCTGCTTTGCACATGATATATGATCCTGATTAAGTCTTATTGATCATAAAATAGAGAGATGGATGAACTTTAATTAATTAGTATTTTATTTTAATTTAGTATTTGATGTTAGTCTTCTATTAGAATTAATGTAAGATTTTCAATCTTCTCACTAAAAAGGAATGTTTAAGTTTAAACCGTTGATTTTAAATGATATGAGTCAGCTTGTTGGTCGAAGTTAAGTCAATTGAAATAATCTCATAGCGTCGTAAAAGCATATTTTGCCAGGTGATGAAGTTTGATTTTAAAAATATACATTAAATTTGATCATTTAAAAGTATTGCACTTCTAATTAATCCCATTAAATGTGTCAAGCAACGTGATAGTGGATTTCATAGTTTCTTTTTCACTCCTTTTATTATAATCTAAAGATTTTTATGATATGATTCGTAATTCTAAAAAAATCATAAACTTAGAATGTGATAAACATAACTTTCTCGGTCTATGATAAACATAACTTTCATCGACAATTGTTCTTATTAGAATACAGATTTTGAATTAATTCATTTAGTTGGAGAATAAGATGAGAATTAAGATTTTATTCGTTAATATTTAACCAAACAATTATTGCAAGAGTAAAAAAAAAAGTAAAGGCTAACTTAATTTTTCTCTACTAAACAATACAGATATTATTGATGAACTAAGATGATGGAACTAATTGTGGATTGTAGATTTTTAATCCACTAACAACCAAACGACATCTAAAAGAAGTTTTTCTCCTAGACCCCCACCAACTCATGTTTGGAGTCAAAAGTTGGAACGTGTTTCAATCTCCGTAAAATGGATCCGATTGGAGATAAATTTCGATTCTGCTCGAATTGATTCAGATGTCATCGGATTGAATTATTTATTTTTTAATTCCAATTTTATCATTTGTTTATGTCTTTATAAATAATATATAATTTTCAAATAAAACAAATTTAACATTGATAAAAAAATAATGAAAAATAAAAAAATATATAAATAATTTTACTATTAATTAATTAATTTTATTATATTGACATTATAATTTCGGATCATTTAAGTGATTTTAAATTTTTGAGTTATCAAAAGTTTAGCTCGTTACCTAATTGAAAATTAATTGGTTCATAATGCCCCAATTTAATCTAACTCAAAATTGATTGGAACGAATCGAATTGGTCAAGTTGATTTTGTCAGGTCAAAACCATATTCATTCTTAGTTTCTCTGGTGATGGTAATCATGATTTTTTTATTTATATATATCACATGTATATTACAAATTGTATAAATTTTACTGCTTATACTTTTATTTCATATTTATTTATTAATTTAATTGTTATTATTACCTTATTTTTTGCTTATCAGAGTTGAATTATTAAATATTAAGTGCTACTAATTGATAATTATTTAACAACAAAATTACTGTAAATATTTAAAGATCTATTAGTCATACATACTATATAAAGTCTAGATGAGAGTATCATTCATTATAATCAAACATGTAATTCAGCACTATACATCAGTCGGGTCAAAGCAGTAAATCGAAAAGAAATATTACTCCACTTGATAGATAACTCGTAAAAGTTAATGTTTCATTTGCAGTAGGTATTTAAGATCTCGTTTATAAAATTTTCTGTTTAGACTACCGAGTACAGAAAAATATTTTACAAATTGTGTAGGAGATATAGTATATATTCTTAAGGTTAAAATAATTTATTTGTATAGCGTTAAAATTTTTGGTCAATTGATTCGTATCGTAAAATCGGTATGTAAAAACTTAGAGATTAGATATAATATTAATTTAATGATAATAAATGTCAAAATGATATTAAATATGATAATAAATATCCAAAAAAACTAAATTTACATTATAAATCAATAACTGAAATGTCACTAATTCATTCTAAGCTTGGCAAGTTCGAACATACATAGATATTTACTTAAATTCGTGTAAGTTTGTATAGTAAATTCATAAATTTTATTTACTAATAAATAAATTATATAAAATAAGTACCATATTCATTATATGATATTTTCTATTAAGCATTATTATTTTGTCGTCATCATTGACATAATTTTCATAAAAAATAAAATATTGCATCCTTATAATAAATTGTTCATAATGTTATCTAATTTTATTTAGTATTATGGTCCAAAGAATAAATAACAAAGAAAAATTATTAGCAATTTAATATTTATAAATCATTCCAATAATATCATATTAATGTATATTTTTTTTGCTATCATATTTCAATTTATTACAATATCATAGGTTTAAGATATTTAATAAGATTAGAATTTAAAAAATTACAGTGAAAAATGATAAAAGAAAAAGAAAAGCAAAAGGTAAAATGACAAAAAAAAGAAAATTAATAATGCAAATATAAAACTTAGCAACACTAGGATTTGAACCTATGACCTATAGATGGTAATTACAAGTACCAAATAAAAAAAATCATCAATCCACATGTGTACTAAATTCGTCGAATCTACTACTTAACTCGTAAGTATGAACGTATCTACACGTTTTTACGAGTTGAAACGTATCTAGGTCAGTTTTTACCCCTATTTCTGATTTTAGGTCGAGTCAACTCATTCTGGTACCCTAGAAATGTGAAAATGTAAGTTTTTAAGTATTAAAACTAGTTTTTGATAACCTTGAGTTGATCCTTGCAACACACGCTGAAGAAAATTTAATTTATTTACTATATGATCAATAATTTGCTTCCAAATTTTATTTATTTGTAATTTATTTATCCATGTACTAGCAAGGCAACTAGAAATAAGGAATGGAACAATTTCTTGTTCAAATGGGATATAACTATATCTCAATTAAAAGATTTGGTTCGTAATGAAAAAATGAAAATTTTGATTATGTCTAAATAATTGATATTAAAATGTGTTACCCTTCATATATATGAAGTAAAAAATGTTACAAATAATTCTTAACCCGAAAGAATATTTTTAATCATGTTCGCACTGCCATGAAATATCAAATAGTCTTTATTATTAACGGAGCTGCTAGCGCGCTAAAAGAAATTGCCAATTTCTGACGGAATTTATGACGAAATTATTAAAAAAATTTGTCACAAACCCGGTTTCTAATGGAATTTCTGACGGATTATGAACGTCAAAAAAATACTTGTTGCAAAAGAATTTTTGACGAATAAAGAATCCGTCAAAAATTATGAGGAAAAAGACCGTCAGAATTTCTGACGGGCCTAGAACCCGGCACTAGGCCCGGCAGAAATTCTGACAGAATTATTTTTCGTGAAAAAATTATAAAAAAATAAAAAAAATTTACAAAAAGTTTTTTTATTAATTAAACTATACTATATATTTCGTTCTAAATATTTAATTTACATATCATTATCCTCATCAGTATCTTTAGGAGCTTGCTCTTTCATCATCTGTTCTATCATTTCTTTCATTTCTCTTTTTGCACAAACTGTGCTTGTTCCAACTGCATTTCAAATCGCTGTTGCATTTGTTGTTCCGTTCGTTCTTGCATCTGTTGTTCCATTTGCTTAAGTCATTCATCAACACGTTGTTGTATCTCTTCACTTGAAAAGCTCGACACATATTTACTTGCTTATTCTAAGTCATCACAAGTGACAGATGAACATAAATCATAGACACGATTTTTGTTCGTACCGACATGTTCCCTCCAAAGTTCTCTAGTTGACTTTGGCATGCCTCCCTCTTGTGTAACTTGAGTGATATACTCCACTTGTTTCGCTTTAAATCCTTCCTGAAATATTATTTAGATTATAAATAAAAAATTAGCTAAAATAAAAGATTAAATTAAATAATATCTTACATATGTTGTCTTTGCATATTCTGAAACTCAATCCTTATCTTTTTTGTGATGAGTTCTCATAAAAAAACTTCATCTTCTGTTAGTTTTTTCACCACGCTCCAATTCCTGAAAAGAAATTTTATCAACAATTAATTTGTAATCAATTTTTTTAATATAACATATTAGAATACTTTAACATACCATTCTCTGAGCGGTGGTACCTCGAGAAATACAATCACCCGCATATAGACAAACGCCTTGTTCAGATATACAATTAGTCTTCGCTTTTCACATTTATTTTTGTAGTCCTCAGTGGACCATTTAGAAAGTAAATCGATCAATACATTCTTGCCAATCCAATTAGGCCTAATTTGTACGACACATGCTTCAAATAACAGTGAAGACAATCTTTTTGAACATTGAGTGTTAAATGCTTTTCACATAACTTCATTGTTCTTGGTATCCCACCAAACATCAACTTTCAAAATTTGACGAATTAGAACATAAATATTATCATTCAATTATATAAAGTTATAAAACAAACATGAAATTCTTTAAGCCACATTTGTCTAGTGGCAAGAGGTATTTTCTTTCAAGAAAGCTAAGATTGTTCATATCTTTATCGAATAACTTTAACCAAAGCAACAGCGACACGTTTCGAAGGCACAAACCTACACATTAAATAATTAAATCAACGTATAAATAAATTATATTAATGAGGCTTTAACTTACCCAGAATATCCATCGGGTTGCAAATATACTTTATATTCTTGGTTCGAAGTGTAATATCTCGAACATAATCATTATCATTTGGAACTTATGTCGGTGCATCAGCAATATCAGGTGATGATGCGCTGGATAATGACTCATCATCATTATGTGTTGATGGACATCTTTCTAATATTCTAACACCTTGAGAAGAATTTTCTCATTTCTGTTCAAAATCATTATCAGAACTATCAGATGATCCACCGAATTTCTCTTTGCCCTTTTCTTTCTCCTTGTGAAGTCGGAAAAACATCTATAGAAAAAAAAATAATATAAATTTTAAATAATATATCCACAAATATGCATTTATTAAGTTCATCAAACATAACCTGAAATTACTGAGGAGAATGACATTGTGTTGCATCTTCATTTAAACAGTTAGGAGAATGATATTCGTAATTGAAAAATCATTTCTTAATGACTGGAGGCTCTTATAACAATAAAGATAAAATATTTTAAACAACAAAAATGATTATTATAAAAATAGTATAACAAACAACATATTAATAATTAGACACTCACGAAAAGGTAAAGTTATTAGATAGGAAATAACTTCATTAACAATTAGACACGCATGAGGACGCGCACGGGTCGCCGACACCCTGCGCGACCTCGCACAAGGGTTACGCAAGCACTCGTAGGGGTCCCGACGACTGCAGAAAAAAGGGAAATTACCTTTAGATGCCTAAGAAGACTTAGAAGAGCGAGCCAATAATAGAAAATTTTGTGAGCGGGAGAAGAAGAGGAGGGGAGATATTTATAGCCATATTTATGACGGATTTTCCGACGAAAATAATCCCTTACAAAAAATATTTATTTTCTCTTCACGGATTTAATGTCCACTCATGGGAATGAAGGGGACGTCACGGGCTGCGAATTTTCTGACGGGCAGGTAACCCGTCAGAAATTCTGACGGGTTATGTGCCTGTCAGAATTCATGACGAGCCAGACCCGTTAGAAATTCTGACGGGTATGACCCATTAGAAATTCTGACGTGCGCTCAATCCCTCAGAAATTTTGACGGGTCGTCCATCCGTCAGAATTTGCGTGGAATTTTTTTTCTTCAAAAATTTATGTCTTAATTCGTGGTGGAAATTCGACCGTCATAAATTTCTATAGTAAATTTGAATTTTTCTTGTAGCGGCGTGTCTACATTTAAACAAAATTTTAACTGAACATGATTTAGAACAATCCGGATTAATAGTAAATAATTCTTCCAAGTATTGGATTGACAATAAAAATATTAAATTTATTTTTATCCTTTTATCGATTTTTCCTCACGAGTCAATTGCATAATGTAGAAATGGTAATACAATTTCTTGTTATTTCCGCATTAATGGAATTGGTCATAAAAAAATTCTTCCCAGTTATGAGAAGAGAATAATCAAATATGCCAGAAGGATGCTAGCAAGTTGCAATATTTTAGAAAAGAGAACACCGGCATTCTCCTGCACACACAATTGTGAAGAAAAGCTGGACATTCACTTTGCAAAAGCTGCACAGCACGTAGAGCCGATGCATCACGTAGCTGGAATTGCAATAATCTGTCTATATATACATATATGTATATGACCAAGACCATAATTAAGATGTCACAAATTTGTGTGATTTATTCTTATCTTATAGGCTAATGAGTATGAGTCTGAAATAATTCTTGATATTTCAGACTTTCTCGTTTAATGTAAATTTCCATCTTATAAACTAAAAAAACCATGGCAGGGATCCTTCTTCCTTCACGTCGATGAGCCAATCATAATAATTGGAGGGAAAAAATTGCATGTCAAATGAAGAAAAAATAAAATAAAATGCATGAAATAATTTTTCTTTTCAATTATCATCTTAGAGCCTGTTTGACTAAGTTTATAAGTAGGTTAAAACTACTTATAAGTAAATTTTATAAAATGATATGTTTGATAACTAAGAAAATATTTTGATAAGTTGTTAGGTAACTACTTATAACTGGAAAAAAAATAAGCAAAATTCCCCTTACTTATTTTTAAAATTATTGACTTATTAATTTTAACCAACTATATTACTATTTTATCTATATTTTTAATATTATTATCATATAACTTTAAGAGTATATTAGCTAATATTTATTTTAACAAACATTATAACTATTTATTGATATTATCAGCACTTTTATCCAAACATGTAATTATTTATATTTTAAAATAAGTATCAATAACTTAAAATATTTATCACCATTAGTATTTATCATATATTTTTTATCAACTAAGCCAAATAGGTCATATTTGATTGAAAAACATTACTTATAATTAATACGATTTATCTCGTATTACACTTTTAATTAAGATAGACAATAAATAATTTAACTTTACATAAATAAGAAATTTAATTTTAATTTTTTTACTTAATTGAAAAAAATATTATATGAATCATGTTATTTTTTATCTAAATTAATCGATGTTCAAAATTATTAACATCTACCTAATTCAACATTCAAATAGGGTGCGATAAAAATAAATTTTGATTTAATTGATTATTTCGATAACTCAAATTCAGAATTATTAACTTCTTTATCTTTCAACTCTAGAATACATATATAGTAATTATTTATACCAATCAATCTTGATTCATGTTATTGAGTTTACAAAATCGTCAGCGATCGACAGAATGAGACCTGGTAAGAGAGATGCTCTTTTTTTCGGCTTGCTGTCAACAGATGACGCACTCTTGCGTCCATCAGCATGCTCCACACATCCGAGCTAGAGTTAGATGTACTTGTTTTTTTCATTTTTTTGCTTTTTGTTATTATTTACGGCTGTGTGTTGAACCTTTTGATACTAAGTAAAAAATCGAGAAATAAAAAAATTAATTTGACCGATATAAGATTTTTTAGGTTTTTACTAAATAGTTTCTAAATTTTAAAAAATCATTCGAGAAACCCAATGAAAAACTATATAATTAAAATTATTTATACTATCACTATGTTTTGAATACTTTTGATATATATATACGTATGTATATATATAACTTACTCAATTAACGTAAACAATTTGTGCATATATATTAACAAAATTATATAAGTCATAAATAATGATATTAAATGATATATATGGTCGATATTAATTTATATAATAAAATATTTTTATATTATAAAATTATAGGAGAATGAAGGACTGATCCAAAAAAAAATGATAAAACTTTTTAACTAAAAACACACACAAAAAGTATATGATTTCACCCTTATTTTAAGAGAGCACTTCTAGAAAATAAATTATATGGTTGATATTAATTTATATAATAAAATATTTTTGATATTATAAAATTATAGGAGAATGAAGGACTGACCCAAAAACAATTGATAACATTTTTTAATTAAAAACACAAAAAGTATATGCTTTCACCCTTAATTTAGAGCACTTTTAGGGGGCGTTTGACGCTGGAATCATGTCTAGAATCTGGGCCTGATTTCAGCGAATTTCGTCAAACATGAACCATTTGGCAGAACCCGAGATAGAACCTTGGCCCTAGAATTTGGGGTCACGTGACCAAATTCTAGGGCTCCAGGTTCTGCTGGAACCTGCGGTTCCACTTGCCGCCTTTTTTTCTGTTTTTTATTGATATGACAACTTTTTTTTTCTTTTATTGTTTCTACTCTCACATTTTATTTTCTTTTAATTTATCTTAAGTTTACTTTTTCATTATTAACATTTAATCTTAAACATTAAATCTTAATTTAATATTAACTTAATATTATAATTCTAATTTTCCTTTTTAATATTATCTTTTTGTTTTAATTTAAATTATCAATTCTTAAATGTTAGTTATAATTTGATAGTAATTCAACAATATAATTTTAAAATTATATATTTTAATGTTTATTTTAACCTTTATTAAACATTTATAAAAAAATTTTAACGTGTTTATTATTAATGTATAAAATTATTAATAATTATTAATATTTTTAACATTTATTAAAATCATTAATGTTTATTAAGATTATTAACATTTATTTTAAATTATTAACTCAATACCTTCTAATTTATATTATTAACATTTATTTTAACTATTATATTTTAATTTTATACTAAATTAATAATATAATACTAAAATATTTTATATCTTCTATTATTTATTAAGATTTTTAGAAAATATTTTTTATGTCTCAAACTAATATTATTATGTTTATTTATAAATAATTCATTTATCTAAAAGATAATTCTATATTTTTGGATTATTATACTATTCATCCAAACATCCAATAGAACTTAGCATCATTAGTTCATCCAAACATTATCAGTGTGTTTGGCACCTGGAACCGAAGCCAGAATTGGCTCTGGTTCCCATCCGATTTTCCAAACGACGTGACGTTTTGAGAAACCGAACACGAAATCCAAACATGAAACTCCGGATCAAGTGACCCGGGGTTCCATGATGCGTGGTTCATGCTGCTGTTGCAGCCTTTTTTGTTTTGTACGGATTTTTTTTACTTTTTTCTTTCTGTTTTTTTCACGTCATTTTTTTTATTTTTTTGTTTCATACGTAAGTTATTTTTTACTTTTTTTTATTTTACTTATACGTAAGTTATTTCAACATTTTAGTATATTATATATAAATTTATTTTGTAAGATATAATTTATAATATCCCATTATTTATTAGTATAATTATTAATTATTTAAACAAAACATTTTTTTCTGAAAACTTATTATTAAAATATTAGTTATATTAAATATTTTTTAATAATTTTAATCGATATACTTTACAAAAATATTTTTATAAGAATATTAATTCATAATATTAATTTTATATATTTTATATAATTTTTAAATTTAATATAATATTATTTTTATTAAAAATATATTTTATATCTACGGTTCTCACTTTTTATCCAAACATTCTTATAACTTATCTGTAATCATTACATTTTTAGTTCATTCAAACATAATTAGAATTAATCTATCAAATCAAAGAACCCATAGAATTCTCGGTTCTCTATTCAAATGCACACCTATCAAATCAATCTATTCAGTGAAATCCGAAGAATCCCGATTCTCCATTCGAACGCAACCCTAGAAAATCATGACTTACTCTTAAAAATATATGAATGTTTGACGAAAAATATTCATGTGTTTTTAGTTAAAATTTTACTAAAATTTGTTAATTTTTATGATTCAAAATACTATACTCTAAAAAGCAACCATGTTTTTTCATAAAAATGTAAATTTTCCCAAACGCAGTTGTGTCTTACCTTTTCGGCCTTTTTATTACTTGGCCCAGCATCTAAGATGACGTATCCGAATTGGAGCTCGCTGATTGGTTGAGGAGATGTGCAAGCACTATGGCACATTTTTATGCTTTTTCATAAAAATGCAAATTCTTTTTTATTTATTTTATCCATTATCTTCCTCATATTATAAAAATATGGCACATACCTACCCAGAAAAATTAGCCACATGTAACCACCTCATTAAGATCAAATAATAATTAAGTTAAATATAAAAGATGAATAAGTCACATACCTGTACTAATTTATAGACTCATCAAAATTCTTTGCATTAGAATGTCTTATTTATTTTTCTCGATGGTACAAATAATATGTATTGTTTGGCTTAGTTAATAATATATCTTAAGTTTTCATAATCCTATGGTCGGCTACATGTTTACGTTTTAATTATTCTTATATATTATTTTTATTTGTTTAATAATTTTAATTTTTTTTATTCATGTGAATGAGATTAAATTTATTGAACATCATAATCTCATAAAATGAGGATTTGTTAAAAATATTTAATTTAATTTGCATTTGGAAAGCATAAAATATAAATTAAATATTACTAAAAATATTGTTGTGTTTATTGTGTTCAATTAATATAATAATATTTCGAACACCCCTTTTTAAATCTAAAATTGTTAAACAAATAAAAAATTATAAAGGTATAAGAATAATTAAGATGCAAAAAGATAACGATGATTGTGATTTGATAATTGTTATATCAAAAGTAAAAGAACAGTCAATGCATTTTTTCTCTTACATATTCAATTCATATTTTTATATTTTCTTTGCAAATGAAGATTCAAATTAGTATATACATACATATATGTATATTAAGCCAAACAATATATTGTTTGCACCGTCGTAAAAAATAAACATAATATCGTAGTGCGAAAAGAATTGTGAGTTTGTGAGTTAGTATAATGGATGTGACTTTTCCCCTTCTATAATTTATCTTAATTGTTATTTTTTTTACCTAAATGGTGTGATGACATGGGCCTATATTTTTGGGATAAGTATTAAGATGTGTTTTTTTAAGAACATTAAAAAGGAAAGGTAAAATAGGTAAAACAAGTGACATCAAGACTTTATTAGTGGTATTAAAGGCACCCAATTTCTTCTTTTAGTGTATATTACTAGGATGTATTCATGCTAAAAGGGTTTTATGGCTTAACATTGATATAAAAATAGTACGTTAGTTGTGTGACACAACATATGATAATTTATTAATAATATTTAATCAAATTGCATTTGGAAAGCATATAGATAAATTAAATATAACTAAAAAATTGATGTGTTTATTGTATTCAATTAAATATTTCCAAATAGTTGTTTTCCTAACCCCTTTTAATTCTAAAATTGTTAAACAAATACAATTTGAAGGTATATAAATAATTAAAATGTTCGCAATAATTATCATTTGATAATTGTTATTCAAAAGTAAAAGAACAATAAATGTTTTTTCATACATATTTGATTCATACATACACATGTATGTATGTTAAGCCAAAGAGTCTCTTGTTTGCACCATCGAGAAAAATAAACATAATATTGTAATGCAAAAAAAAGTGAGATCATGGAAGCGAATTTTGCCTTCTATAATTTATTTTAATTGTTACTTTTTGGTGACCTAAATGGAACGATGACAAGTCCCCAATTTTTTGGGACAAGTATTAAAATGTATATCAGACTTATGAGCGGTATCAAGCACGCCCAATTTCTTTTTGGGTTATTTTTATTTTTCACTCTTAACTATCATGAAATTTTAGACCTACCTCTAAACTATAAAATCGAACAGAAATAAGTCTAAACTTTTTTCGATAAAAAATTTCATTCAAAAGTTTGATATTAAATTTATTAAAATTATTTTGTTTCATTAAATTATTATTTTACCTCCGTAAATGAAAAAACTTATTCTTCCCTTTTCTCTCCTTCGTTCTCCGCTCTCTCTTTCACTCTTCCCTCTTTTTTCTCTCTGTACCAACTCTCTCTGTCGTCTCTTCTCTCTCTTCTCCCTCCATCGTCTCTCTCCTCTCCCTCTAATGAGCTCGCTTGCGCACAGGCGAGCTCTCGTGCTCGCTTGCGCACGCAGACGAGCTTTGTCGGCTCGCCACGGCTCGCCTGCACATGCAGGCGAGCCTCACCAAAGGGAGAGGAGAGAGGAGGGAGCGAGTGAAAGAGAGAGAAAGAGAGAAGGAAGAAAAAGAGATAAGAGAGAGGAGAGAGAGTAAAATATTTTTTTAGTTATAGGGATAAAATAATAATTTAATAAATAAAAATAATTTAAAAAAAATTAATGTTATGTTGTTGAATGAAACCGATCAATCGAGAAAGTTTAAAATTAGTTATACCTGATTTTATAGTTTAAAGATAGATCTAATATTTCACAATAGTTTAGGAAGAAAATGGAAATAATTCTTTCTTTTTTAGTGCTACGACGCATGCTAAATGGATTTTATGGCTTAACATAATTGGTATAAACATAGTACATTAATTTGTGTCATAACATATGGGCTACTCATTTTATTGATAGGTAAGGCTCATCAACATATATAAACCATTGAATCTCCCTTATACTAATAAAAATATAGAACTTAATATTTAGATTTGTATTTATGAGATAAAGAATTTTTATTACATAGATGAACAATGAAACACAATCAATTAATTGCGTCGGATGTGGTTTATTTGAAAGTTGTTGACCTTGAAGAAAGTTAGGCTAAAATGTCACATTAACATTTATAAATGGAGATAATTTGATTAATGTCTAAGAAAAATAAGCCTCTCGTAGGCTTTGACTATTTTAAAACCCAAAAAAGGCACATGTAGTGGTAAACTGAAATAATGATATTGGATAGAGTTAGATCTATCAAATCAAAATTGAGAGATAGTTCTAATCATCCCAAAATGTAATATGGGATTAGATTAGATAACAAAGTTGTAATTGGACCAATCTAAAATTTGACGTTTCTTTTGAGCTTGATCTTTATGTATATGTAAGAAAAATTTAAGGGTGTAATAGCTTTAAAAGTAAGATAAGTATAATAATAACTAAAATAAATTAAATTAATATTATTAGTATTTAATATTTTAATAACTTTCAATTAATTGTTTTGTTTTATTTTATTTTATTAATATTTATACTTTTTAGTAACTTGAGTCAACGTATCAAGTTATTAGTTTATATTCTATGAAACTCAATCTAACCGAAAATCATTTCACCGATTGAATTTCGCCAATATAAGCTCGCGCCCTATGAAAAATAGTCGAGTTCACAAACTAGGAATGAGATCCTCCTTTAGTTTATGTTTTATTTTTTTAGTATTAACAGAAAAAAAATGTGGATACATAAAGAAATTCAGAATAATCGAAAAAGGTTGCATAAAAAGTCTACATTAGAAATTAGAGAAAATAATCATCATGGCAATGCTTTGATTCATTTATATTTATAATGTTAATATTAATTTGGATGTGAAACATGAATTCACATTTAGAAAAGACAATATTTATAAAATAAACCTTCTGCTTAGGAAAAAAAATATCTTGGGTTCTTGACTACTTCCATAGAATTCCTTGTAGTTAATTTATCTCAGTTACAATGGAGCATTATTGGGATACCAAAAAATATACCCATGAAGTCAAATGGAATAAAAAAAAATAGAGCTCACAACGAAATCAAATTTTAATTCATGAAGATGGGATACAGTAAAATAATGTCATTTATGTAAGTATTCATAAAATATAACTGGATAAAATGGATGTTTATAACGTACATATGCAGATTTATCATTAGATTAATATCCAATTATGAATATAAATTCAAGTATTTAAGGCGGAACCAGGAATGAGATTAAGTGGGTTCACATTTTAATATTATTCCAATAATATGTTTTTTTAATGATTAAACATTAACAGGTACAAAAGTTAAGGCTAAAAGAAAAGTGTACTATATTCTTCATGTAGCTCATTCATATAATTATAAGTAAAAATATGATTTTAGCAATCAACTCATTTAATTATAGTTATACATAAACAACATTACTCATATATGCTCTAAAGTTAAGCACTATAAATTATATCACATTGATATTAGTAAAATAAAGTTGACTTACTCTATTCAAACAATGTAGCAATCCAATGTCGAATCGAGGATCCCGAAAATATTTTGAATGACCACAAATTTGTAAGTGAACTCAGCCTGTACTGATGAACTTGTTGAGCTTACTTATGTAACATGAGATATTCAAGTTCAGAATAGTGGTCGACCTGAGCTGAAGGAATGGACGACCAGTGCACACGTAATATATATCAGAAGAACTACATGTGTGCAGTGGGCGTCCTAAGTACATGAAGCGGTCGACCAACATCAGAGGGAGAGAACATGTGATGAGGAGCAGCAGAGCATAAACGGTCGACCAAAGGTTTAAAGAGGGCGATCGATAATGGAGGAAAGGAAATCAGAGGTAGACCGGTCGATCAAATATGGAGACAAT
>LTAE01004435.1:0-32452 GCA_001647135.1 Pontederia paniculata | reverse complement strand
TCATCAGTACAGGCTGAGTTCACTTACAAATTCGTGATCATTCAAAACATTCTCGGGATCCTAGATTCAACAGTAACAACTACTATAGAGGCACTAAGGAATTCTTGAGATGTGTCACGGCCCGTGAAATGAGGTTACAGACCGTGATAAGCTTCGTTGTGGGTCATCACAGATGTTGCGGGTCATAATGTTGAAATGTTGAAGCTGCGAAATAGGGTCATGGGGCATGAAGGTTAGTCACGGCCCGTAACAACTGCAGTTGCGCCTCGCCTCATGATGAATGTTGCGGGCACGATGCTGCGTCTTCTTCGTCGTCACGGCCCGTTCTCTAGTGTAATAGGTCGTGATAGAACCGTCATGGTGGAAGTCGTCGGAGTCGGAGAAAATGGTCGAAGATGTCGCGTCTGACGCCGGAATTCTTGGTCGCCTGTTGTATTATGGATGCAAGTGAAGTCGCGCTGATGAAAGGACGCGGAGTTGTCGATTGTTGTTGATCTCTCTGAAGAAAAAGATGGACAAGTGTCAAAGTCGAAGCGCCATCGATGAGAATCTGCAGAGGGTTAGATATATATAGAATGGAACCCATCATGACTTTAAATGGGGTAGTTGTGGCCATAATAACTAGGTTTGAATGGTTAAATTGGACCTCACGAGTCATCATGTGCATTTATGAGGCATCATGGGTGAATTCACGAAGCATTTGACCACTTCGTGGGCCATGATATGTCGTCGTGGGCGTTAATGATGGTAGGTGGGACACTTGCAATAATTCAAAAGTTTTACGGCCTGTTACAGAAGTAACGACCCATAAATCAAGCGACGCATAGGTTGGGAACTCTGCAAATGATGACTTACGGGCCGTAACAGAATCTTACGGGCCATAATGGTGGCAGTAACGATTTAGGTCAAGGCCTTAAGGATCTTTACGGCCCACAACTCGATGTACATGAGTGTTATAATCGACCCAGGTAAGGACTTACGGTCCGTTATAGGTGTTACGAGTCGTGACAAATGAAAATCGGGGTTGCGTCGTCCTTGTTTAAATCATAACCTAGAGTAACGAGTCGTTAATTCAAGGTTGTCATTTCCAGAGATGGTATGAATCCATCACGAGTCGTGATTCTAACTTACGGCCCATGACGAAGGCCATCACAATGTGGGCTAAGGTCATAATGGGCCTTGACGGGTCGTAAATCGCGGTGCTCAGAGGTTGGTTCAACTCAAAATTGTGACTTACGGCCTATGACGCATGATCACGGGTCGTGACAACTGCGGTAAATGCTCACACTTCATCTATCGACCCCGTTATTCTCTCCTACGGCTCGTGATGACGCTTACGACAAGTCTGGGTGTAAAGTTACGACCCGCGACTATGTGTCACGGCCCATGACGTGTAATTTGCATCCCGCAAGTCGCTTTATCGAACCCGTAATTCTCTCCTACGGCTCGTGATGACGCTTACGACAAGTCTGGGTTTACGATTACAGCCCGTGATAGGGTGTCACGGCCCGTGACATATATTTTCCATCCCGTAAGCCGCTCTATCGAACCCATAACAATAAGTCACGGATCGTTAAACAAGTTACGACTAAAGGCAATTCCTATTGTTATGGGCCGTGATGGGAGATAACGACCCATAATGGCTTCCTCGAGCTTCGGCTTTTGACTTAACCAGTCGTGAAATCAGCTTGCGGGTCGTGATATAGAGTATCACGGCCCGTGACGTCTTATAACGACCCGTGATGGTATGGAAATTATGCTAAGATGAAGGGCTCGAACATTAAAGGCAACCAGACGCCTAGACTACTCGACCAGAACTCTGAGGACTCAAGAAAAGAAAAGAACTATATAAGAGATAAGGGTTTAGACAGGATAGTTCTAAGTTATAGTCGTTAGCTTGACTTTCATTCTAAGCTTGCTCTAGGGGTCAAAGAGATCGAGGAATCCGATCATATCATTAGGTTGCCGGCCAACATAATTTTTCACCATATACCCATTAACATTAAACTTCTGTGAGCCATCGAGTGTGGACAACTCTACTGCTTCATATGGTGATGATTTCACAATAATGAAAGGCCTAGACCACCTAGACTTAAGTTTTCCTGGAAAGAGTCTCAACCTGGTGTTAAATAGTAGCACCTTTTATCCTAGTAGAAATTCAGTTTGTTTCAGGTGCATGTCATGTAATTTTTTAGTTCTCTCTTTATATATTTTTCTATTTTCGTAGGCATGGTGTCGGATTTCCTACAACTCATTCAACTTTAGCAATCTCTCACCCCCCGCTGCATCTAAGTCAAAATTCAGAAATTTTGTTGCCTAGTAAGCTTTATGTTCTAGTTTAACGGATAGGTGATAGGATTTCCCGAAAACTAATCTATATGGATACATGCCTGTGGGTGTTTTGTAGGCAGTTTTATATGCCCACAGAGCCTCATCTAGCTTCAAGGACCAATCCTTCCTAGAGCTATTCACTTTTTTCTCAAGAGTTCTTTTGAGCTCTCTGTTAGAAACTTCTACCTGCCCACAGGTCTGAGGGTGATATGGGATACTCAACGTATGGCGGATGTTAAACTTAGTAAGAAGACTTTCTACAGTCCTATTACAGAAGTGTGTGTCATTGTCACTAATGATTGCCCTAGGTGTACCAAACGACATGAAAATGTTCTTCCTTAGAAAGTCTGCTACTACCTTAGCATCATTCATGGGTGTTGCAATAGCTTCTACCCATTTAGACACATAATCCACCACAACCAATATGTACTCATTATTCAGGGACTTAGGAAACGGCCCCATGAAGTCAATGCCCCAAACATCAAAAATATCACAATAAAGAATGTTATTCAAAGGCATTTCATTCAGTTTAGAAATGGTACCTGTCCTTTGGAATCGATCATATGACTTACAGTAATTTTGCATCCTTGAAGATTGATGGCCAGTAGAGTCCGCTCTCTAGCACTTTTGCTATTGTCCGGTTGGCTCCGAAGTGTCCTCCTGTCATTCCGTCGTGATGTGCTTCAAAATGTTTTCTATCTCCTCATCTCTCACGCATCGCCTTATGATCTGATCTGCACACAACTTAAACAAGTAGGGGTCTTCCTGTCACGACCCCGGTTCAAACCTTGGTTTGATCCGTAAGTTGCGACTTATTACGGTCGATCAAATACAATATAGCGGAAGTGTGTCATAATTCACTTGATATATCACATGATATTATCACAATGTATCCATAACACAGGCAATATATATATTGATCTCAGAGCAAATTCACACTATTTCATATTTGTACATTATACAACATTTTCTTTTTACATATAACATCCTTATACAAAAATTATACATCACAAGGAGACATACATCCTCACAAAATGACCAAAGTAGAGACCTAGGTCTCGTCTATACCTCGTACAAAAGTGCTTCAATCCCTACAGAGGATCTCCAAGCACGTCCACAACACTGGTCTACTGATCTGAAAAATGTTGAAAACCACATTATGAGCAAACCACAACTCAGTAAGTAGAAAACTCATAGTCTATGGCTTATCATCTACTCATTTCAAGTAAAACAATATAAACATTTTCATATATCAATTATCATATCACAAGATAAAGTGAAACATGTATTATCACCAACATATCACATATCCATATCATATCATGTAACATGTCATGCACTTGTGCAATCATGTATGCAACATGTCATATCACCAGCTGGCCAGAGGTATCATATCACCCCTTAGGGTATCATATCATCCCTGCCGAGGAACATATTATCCCTTAGGATATCATATCATCCCTTTCGGGGAATTTCATATCGTCCCTGCATAAAACATATCATCCCGGCAGAGGAAATGCAAATGCATGAATAAAATGCAAATGCATGATCCTTTCACATATCTGTATGATCATAAAACATATCACTTATAATAGCATTAGAGATTCATTCATTTGATGAACTCATATACAACCTGTCCCAAAGCACTTGCAATGCATATATAAGTACAATTGCATCACTAAGGAATTCATTTCATGGACTTCATAACATCTATTTGTATCAGATTTGCACTTGGCAGATTGAGTGAAGTCAGTTATAAAATTCATAACAATTAGGAAACACAACATATTTAGATACTACAAATTTTATCAAAAAGTAGACTCTTATAAGTGTAATCCATATAAATATCTTCTTCTCAATTGTTCTGTAATGATCATAGAAAATTCAACTAAATAACACTGTTCTGGTACATTTTTGTGTTCTGGCAGACTGAGTGGGGTTGAATATATAATTCATAACTCATGCAATACTTACTAAAATCAAACCATTCCAATTTGAAATGAAACTATACTTCCAGAGGATGAAATCATATAAAAATCAAAGTGTTATCTTGTCTAGGGAGGTCTCAGAAAATTCATAGATTTGCCTATGTTCTATTTCATCTCAGAGTCCTAACAGACTGTGTGATGTACAATGTAAAATTTATAACTTGCGATTTACATAGCTTATGATTGTAATTCCAATTGGATCTGAAAGTAGACTTTCATTAGTATGTGATATAAAATTATCATGAACTCGTTATATGAATACTATTTATTGCATAATTTACAATTCAGACCAATCATTTCAGAAAACAGCAAGAGTGGGTCTTAATCATCTACTCATAACTTCTAATATACAATTCAGAATTATTCAATTCCAAAGCCTATGGAAAGTAGACTCCAAGGGTATATAACAGGAGGAGTTTTATAATTTTTGAAGGAGTCGAAGATAACATTTAGTCTTTAGAAAGTTTCAGCTCTAGAATTGAATTCAGCTAGAGTGTATTCTACCCTTGAGCAAGTTAAGTTTGTTATGCTCCATAAAGGATAGGAATTTATAGAATAGGAGGGTAAACCATCATCAGAGAACAACTTGTTCAACTGAAATTTGTAGAGTAATCCATAGAAAAGGAGTTAGCTACTTACCTTATTGCAAAAACCCTAGAGAAATCCACTTATGTTGATGTTGAACTCAAGAGTACATGGAGAAGTTCTTCTATGTAGTTTTCGGCCATGGAGAAGATGGGGTGAGTAAGTAGGTGGTAAAAGTAAATATTTTTAGTTCTTATCCTTTCAAGTTACCGACTTCAAAGTCGGCCTAAAAGTTTTATGGTTTTTGCCATGGATTTGATCTTATTTACATCTAATGTCATTTAAGTAAATGGCTTGATATTTTCCTATATTTGTTTTATTTATTCATTTACTTAAGACATTACATGTAAATAAGAAACTACCCCCCATTTGGATTCAAAGAAAATATTTATAAAAATAATTTTCAAAGGAATCAAAATCTAAATTTTGGTCCGAAGAACAAAATCGGCAGTTTTACAGATTTTTCGTTTTTGTCCCTTCATTTCACCTAACTAAAACTCTTTCTAAAATTTATTAAAAATCATATTTAGTACACTTTAACATATAGGAACAATTACCGGGACTTTAATTTTCCAAATTCTAAACTTTTCAAAAATCATATTTTCATGCCTTAGTCGAATTTCGCTAATATTCAGTATATGAAAACTAAAACTACAATACACGCCTTAACACATATATCATAGTAGATTTTAAGCACATGAATACACAATTAATATTTATAATCTCATATGAATTATATCATGGATATCACACTTCCCAGTGGTAGTGCTTGACGTCTGAGAAGAACTTCTTCCTCTAGTAGTGTGTCATGCCCTTTGGAATCCATTTACCTACAAGGTAGTTAGCAAAATCTGCATACCATGAGTCGTTCGATTTACCACATTCACAAAGAAGATCTTCTCATCTGGAAATTCCTCCTAAATGTCCGAGCTATCATGCAGTGCAGATTCCAAGCGAGACAAATGATCCGCTACTAAATTTTATGTTCCTTTCTTATCCTTCACTTTCACATCGAATTCCTAGAGTAGAAGGATCCAGCGAATCAAGCGGGGCTTTGCATCCTTCTTTGTTATGAAGTGCTTTATTGTTGCATTGTTTGTATACACAACTTTGAAGCAAACAAGGTAAGCATGAAATTTATCAAATGCATAGATTACCGCCAGAAATTCCTTCTCTGTTGTTGCGTAATTGAGCTGAGCTGGGGTTAGTGTACGGCTTGCATAATAAATTGCCTGGAAAGTCTTGTCTTTGCGCTGCCCCAGCACTGCTCTAATCGCCATATCGCTCGCGTCACACATTATCTCGAAAGGCTCATGCCAATCTGGCACGACGACAACCGGTGCAGAAATAAGACATCTCTTGAGTGTATTGAACGCCTTCAAACATTCATCATCGAACTCAACTTTGTGCCCTTCACCAGAAATTGAGTGAGTTGCTTCGCTATCTTTGAGAAATCTCTAATGAAGTGGTGATAAAATCCTGCATGCCCGAGGAAGCTCCTCACAGCCTTTATGCTCGTCGGTGGTGGAAGATTTGCTATCACGTCTATCTTGGCCTTATCCNGAGAAATCTCTAATGAAGCGGCGATAAAATCCTACATGCCCGAGGAATCTCCTCATAGCTTTTATGCTCGTCGGTGGTGGAAGATTTGCTATCACGTCTATCTTGGCCTTATCCACCTCAATTCCCTTCTGTGAAATCTTGTGGCCAAGCACAATACCTTCTTGTACCATGAAATGACACTTCTCCTAGTTGAGAACAAGGTTAGTTTCTTCACATCTCTGCAACACTAAAGAAATGTTATGCAGATAGTTCTCAAAAGAATCACCAAATAAAGTAAAGTCATCCATAAATACTTCCAAAATACGCTCATTCATGTTAGAAAAAATGGACATCATGCATCGCTGGAACGTCGTAGGTGCATTGCAAAGTCCAAACGGCATTCGTCGATAGGCAAAGGTACCGAAAGGACATGTGAACATCGCATTCTCCTGATCTTCTGGTGCTATAGTAATCTGATTGTAGCCCGAGTATCCATCTAGAAAGCAATAGAATTGATGACCTGAAACACGCTCAAGCATTTGGTCAATAAAAAGCAAAGGAAAGTGGTCCTTACGAGTGGCCTCGTTCAGCTTGTGGTAGTCAATACACATGCGCCATCCAGTCACAATCCTCTGAGGCACTAGCTCATTGTTCTTGTTGTTGACCACCGTGATACCTCCTTTCTTTGGCACCACTTGGACTGGACTGATCCATGGTTGTCTGAAATCAAGTAGATCATCCCAGCATCCAGCAATTTTATGACCTCTTTCAACGTGGGGTTGAGTCTGCGCTGAAATTGGGCAACAAACTTTGTGTTCTCTTCCATTAGGATCTTGTGCATACAAATTGGTGGAGATATTCCTTTTATGTCCGAGATCGACCAAGCCAATGATGCCTTGTGTTTCCTTAGAACTTCCAAAAGTAGCTCCTCCATTTCAACAGAGTTGAGAGGAGACAATCACCGAGAAGGAGTCTCCCTCCAAAAATGCATATTTGAGGTGTGCCTGAAGCTCCTTCAATTCTGGGGGATTTGGTGGTGGTGCCTTTTCCTTTTTAAATTCTTGTTGCTCTGCCTTGTTGAGCTTTCCTTCCTCTTCGGGTTTCATCAAATTTGTTTGGGCTGTCCACCAATTCTTCATTATTACCTAATGTTTCCTACAAAGGTTCTAACACAATCTCATCCACATCGTGAGTGTTATCATCTTCAAAAGTATCAATATTATAACAACAAGAAGAACAAATCAATGACATGTTTCATATCATTGTTAATGTCAAACATCAAATCTTCCTCATCTATCCTGAATGTGAGCTTCCCTTGCTGGATATCAATCAAAGTATTCCCTGTTGCCAAGAAAGGTCTTCCCAAAATGATCGGTGGCTCCACCTCGGCATCCATCTCTAACACGAGGAAATATGCAGGGAAAATGAATTTGTCCACCTTGACAAGGACATCCTCCAGCAGCCCCTTTGGTCTTTTGATGGATTGGTCCCCCATTTGAAGGGACACTGAAGTTGGCTTCAACTCTTCATATCCTAACTTCAGAAAAACTGAATGAGGCATTAAATTTACACTTGCTCCCAAGTCACATGGAGCCTTTGCATAGCAATAGTCACCTATATTGCAAGGCACCATGAAGCTTCCTGGGTCCTTCATATTGGGAGGTAGCTTGTGTTGATAGACCGCACAACATTGCGGTGTAAGCTTCACTACTCCTTCAGCTTCTATCTTCCTTTTATGCGTCAAGATATCCTTCGTGAACTTCGCGTATTTAGGCATATTCTACAATGCTTCACAGAAAGAAAGATTGATTTGCAACTATTTAAATATATCAAGAAAGCATGCAAATTGCTTATCAAGTTGTTCTTTGCGAAATTTCTGAGAGTATGGGAGATCAACCAAATTGTGTGGTCCAGTAAACATCATCTTCTTTTCAGAATTTGTGGTCGGTGCATGCTTATTTGTCACTTTTTCTATGATCATTGGTTGTTGGTCTTCATTTTCCTCGCCTCACTCCCCATGTTGCTTTCCACTCCTAAGAGAGATTGCTTTGTCTTCTTCTCTGGGATTCTTTTCTATGTTACTTGGTAACGAACCCGGCGTGTGTCCTACAAGAATGTTAGAAATCTGGCCAACTTGAATCTCCAGGTTGCGTATGCTAGCATCCTGGTTGTTGACCTTTGTTTCCATAGTTGTCATAAACCTGGTCATAAGTTCTTCTAGGTTACTCTTTCCTTCTTGAGTTTGCTTCGGAGGAGGCTGGTGTTGCTGCCTCGAGTATCCTTGTTGTAGAGGTTGTTGTGGAGGTTGCTGCCTTGATTTTGTCTGCAGAAAAAGTTCGGGTGGTTCCTCCAGTTGGGGTTGTAATTTTTTTCTTGAGAGGAGTTACCTTCCAGGATATCTATGCTTGATCCTCCACTTGTGTCATTCTGATTTGCTAGATTCAGGAACATGTCAAACTTCTTAGTTAGTGACTCCAGCTGAGCCACTATTCCATCATTTGGTACACTATTCACCCCTCTCTTTAGAATCATTTGCTTTGTCCTCAAGAGTTGAGGGCTACATCTTCAATCAGCTCATAGATTTCATTTGGGCGCTTCTTGCCCATCACCATGCCTCCAGCTGAGGCATCTAGGTTGTCCTTATCACTTTGGCATAATCCATTCTAAAAGGCCTCCATGAGCTCCCACAAAGGAATTCGATTATCAGGGACCCCTTCCTTGAATCGATCCCATGCCTTGAACAACGTCTCATCATCATCTTGCCTGAAAGATCTCAGCTCATTTCTCAGCTTGGCGGCCTTCTGTGGAGGACAATATTTGTTTATAAACTTCTCCACCAAATGCGCCCATGTAGCAACTGATCCTGCAGGCAAAGTCTTCAACCAAGTGAAAGCTTTATCACGTAAAGAAAAAGGAAATAAATGTAACCGTGCAACATCCACTGAGACATTGTTGCACTTAAAAGTGTTGCAAATGTTCAGGAAATGATCCAGATGATCGTGAGGACTCTCATTGAATGCTCCACCATATTGGGATGATTGGATCATCCTAACTATGACTGGATTGATTTCGAAATTGTTGGCGCTGATGGCTAGAAGTGTAATTCCAGATTCAGCATCTGTGTACTTTGACACCACATAGTCTCTCATCGTCATTTGGATTTCTTCATCATTGTCGGCTACAATCTCGACGTTCCTATTATCAGTCAATGCAACTTCTCTCCTTAGGTCTCTGATAAATCTTTCAATTTCAGGATCAAAGCGCAATGGTTGACTTGAACTTCTCGTTAATCGCCGACCTCCTTGTTGTATGTGCTCCAAAATTGGTGGCTTGATGTCAAATTGTCCTGAAAAATACACAACCACAAGTAAAATAGAAAATACAAAAGTCTCAAAGTAACATAAAACTAGATAAGTTAAAATAGTTCCCCAACAACGGCGACAAAAACTTGATGCGAAAAATGCGAACACAGCAAATCAAATGCTAGCACGTGTATTAGTCGAACAAGTAATACAGCGATAGAGTAGAGTGTCGAACCCACGAGGAACTATGTAACTATCTAATCCTAGAGGTAAATAGGAGACAACATTGGACTTTTGGTTGACTTAGTTTCAGAAAGAGAAAAGTAAAATTAAGATTAAAAGGATATTGATAATAAGAATGATTGGTGAAAATATTGTGAAAATATTGTGGTGTATTATTGTGAAAATATTGTAAAAGGATATTAAGAATGTGAAATGATGCCTACCATAGTTCAAAACATGCAACCGTGTCCAGAGCTTGGGAAAATATTGTGGCTAACTACAACAAGTATGCTAGAAAATTTGAATCTGAGGCACCACCCCCCCAAGACCCACTCTGGGTCCGGTGGGAGCTTCCCCCTCCGAGTTGCTTCAAGCTAAACTCGTACTGATCCTTTTCAGGACCCGATAGGAAGGGAGGCGCGGGCTTTATCATAAGGTCTGCTAACGGAAATCTTGTATGTGCAGGTGCTTTAACAAAAACTTTTGAGACAGTTTTGGAGAGTGAAGCTTGGGGTATGCTATGTGGATTGATTAAGTGCCGCGAACTCGGAATTTCCAACATTTGCTGTGAATCCGACTCAACTACTTTGATCAATCTGATGCAACATCAAGACAAATGCCCATGGAAACTGTTAAATTTAATGAGGAACATATGGTGCATTATCCTGGAATTCTCATATTTTACATGTACTCATATCTTCCGCGAGGCCAATAGAGCAGCGGACCTTCTAGCAAACTTAGGAAGAAACTCCCACACTGATGTCTTTTGGGAGGAAGGCCCGCCGATGGGACTCCTCAATATTTTGTACTCGGACACCTCAGGTGCTTTTTTTGAAAAGATAACTATCTTTCTTTTAAAAAAAATAATGATTGGTGAATAGGACCTAGATGAAACATGAAACATATAAGCACCAATAGTTCTCACAGAAACAATAACACATGCAGACTTTTAACATTTTCTTTCAGATGGATTAGGAATACACCTAAGTATAATTCTCTTTAACGGATCAATCAATTATTCAAATGATATTCATCTAACAAGTACTCCTTAACAATTTTACATCTCAATTTTAGATCACAGAATGCAATACGAATTATTCCTAAACTATTAAATCACCCTTAATGGGTTAATCTAACAGACCACACCTTATTCAGTCCTTAACGGATCAAAATAATATGCTATTTATTGCAAAATGAATTAATCACACTGCACAGTTAATGATCAATTCAAAAATTAGATTCATGCAAACATGATCTGAAAATCAAATACTCATCTCGATAACAAGTCTGGAAAAACATATAATCATCCAAAAACCTAATACAAATGTCACAAAACAAATTCGTCCTAAGATAAATTACAGAAAAAACTATAATAGATAGTTCATCCCAACATTAAATGGAACAGAGAATACTCTTTCTAGAAAGTGAACCACTCTGAATCGTCTCCTTAATGGATGATCAACTCTTCCTTGTCTAGCAGCCCTTCGAGAGTAATCTTCGTTCTCTGGCTTCAAAGTGCAGGTTGACGGCTCCTAGCATACCTTCCCAGATTGAAGACAAAGTCTCTTATACCCTAGGGTTTCTATGGCTGAAAGTACATCCTTCATGTAAGTTGTTAGAACAAAACTCTTTCGGTGATTGCAATCTCAGAAATAATAATCCTCATGTCCCACAAGATAACTCTCAAATTGGATCTTAAAAGCCTTGAATCAAATCAACATCATCCTGGTCGTCGAACCACTTCGAATTCATAAAAGTATCATCGTCCATGTCTCTATCACGGTCCATGACCAAATATCACGGCTCGTAAGTAGGTCTGATACATCTCTGTTCAATATATTACGGCCCGTAATAATGTATTACGGCCCAACTCGGGTTTTGATCTAGTAGTATCCAGCATTCTTCACGAATTACGGACCGTAACATCCGTTCATGGCCCGTAATGAATTGATCAACATATGATGGCGCTCCTGTCAATTTTGTGACTTTTGAAATGTCCCGTGATTGCTTGCGTAACGACCCGTAACATGGGTTACAGTCCGTGAAGTTCCGTGAATGTGAATTGATGCTCTCTATCGTAGCCGTAACAACACATGACGGCTCATAACGCGCTGATTCTATAGCAGTTTGATCTCCTCACGGCCCGTGATAGGGTATCACGGCCCGTAAGTCGGGCGCCAAATCATTCTGAAACTTTCGCACATCATGACTTACGGCCCGTGATGCGTCGTCACGGCCCATAATGGGTTGAGCTTCAAGTTGAGCAGCCTCTGTTTGATGTCATGATAGAGCATGTTGGCCCGTAAGTTGATGTGTAACAGCCCATAATGCGTCATGATGACTCATAATGGTTTGAATGCTGCTCTGTTAAGGTCGTGAATTCGCATACGGCCCATAATGGATGATGCCTGCATCCGGTCTTCATGTATCACGTCCAGTGATAGCTGTTGTTACTTGGCTATTCTTCTTCGAACTTCGTTCTTTCTTCGGAGTTTGTCCAAAAGTTATTTCCTTAGCCATATCAGCCGCCTATCTACAATAAAAACACCAAACAGAGGTAGATTCCGACACTTGGAAGAATTAGAATAAAATATGGACAAAATAGATGCATGCCATGAAAAATACTCTAAAAAATAGACTAATGCAAACCCTAAAACATGTTAGAATATGCATGCATCAATCCTTAACCGCATTCATCTTTGGAATATTCTTGAAGGGCGACCCTTCGTGTTCTTCCCCTCTTTCTAATTCAAGCAAAGTTCAAATCGTTTGTGCCCTCTAGTGCTCTAAAAGCGATCAAAATCTTCCCAAACAAGGATTCACACATCTAGGTAAACCTAAAATATCATCTCTATGCATTATTAATTCGGATTTTTAGGTTTTATTGTCTAAAGCTCTAACCAAGTCTATATTCGGTTGTGAACGTGATTTTATTTTTCTTTCATGATCAAATCTTTTTAACTCTCTTTACTACTCTAAAGTTCTTCCTGAACTCATCTTGTTAACTTCAAAATCTTCCTGATTCGTTGACCCTTTTCGATTCGATCATGTCTCCTACTAAGAGTGTGGCTCAAAAACAATGACCCGTAAAAAGAAAACAAAGAGAGAAATCAGTATCATAATCCCCTATTCCACAACCCCAAAAGAGAGTCGAGAGAGAAGAACCCTCTAATCAAGCATCGGAACCTCTCCCTAATGAAATCGAGTCATCAAAGACACATGAAACTCCCAAATCACCTGAAAAGTCATTCAGTCACCCTAGCTTCATTAGTGAGACAGTCCTAAACCAATAACAAATTCATTATAATGACCAAAGACAAATAGAACCACAACATTCTATTGATTGGAAAAGTCTTCAACTTCCCGGTCTTAAAGAAACCTTTGAACAATGTGATTGGCTCAAATTCCTTGACCTTGATGAGCTAGTTTACCCTCATGTTGTCAAACACTTTTATACTAACTTAACCTATGATGACACTCATTTAGAAATAAAATCCTATTTGCAGGCTAGACAATTTTCCTCACATAAAACTTGCTCCAATGCACCGGCCCCACACTTCTTACACTCAAAATCAAGTTGCACTAACTATGAGTGGAGAAAAAGTCGACACTTTTGTCCAAGGATCTTTTCACAAGTATCTCAGCCCCACAATGAAAGTCATTCACCATATAATTACTCATGTAGTGCTTCCTAGAGCTGGTCATTATACAGGAGTGAATCTCCTTGACTTAGTTGTTCTTGCTCACCTTGTAGATCCTGTAGCCCTTAGAATTTTCCTAGGAAATCTTCTAATATATCGGCTTATTAAAACCAAAGAAAAAGTTCACTCTAAATGGACTAAGGATGCTCATTTCTATTTCGGCAATCTAGTTACCTTTTTTATCCAAAAAACTTGTCGAACAACTAGGTTCTTTGACCGAAAAGATGTCCTTCATCCCATCCGTAACGAAAAGATTTCCTTCTCTACCTTGACTAGAAAAGGCCTCACCAAGGACATCCCTCAGTCTAGTGAGCTTCCTTATGAGATTCAACCACAGGATACTGAAACTCAAGGAACCAATGATACCAGAGTCACACCTGCAACTAGTGTTCCGGAGACCACTCCTCAAGAAATTAGACCACCCTCTGCCACTGATGCCTCCTCATTCTCCACATGGCCCCCAAGTTGAGAAGAGTGGATTTCATTGTGCAGCAAAATGGACACCATGTCAACCCAGCTCAGCACAATGTCAACCCAACTGAATCAAGTCCTCGAATTATTACAAAACATCAGTGTCCAATAGAGCGAAGTTAATGAGCTTAGTAAAGATGTTGTTGTTCACCATAACCAAGCCAGCGGCCATTGGCGTGAAGTGGAAGGGTTCATGAGGGCAGCCAGATATGAGCCCTATGGAACTCCCCTTTCTGATGATTACAAAGGGGGAGAAAGAAATCAGAGGAGTGAACCCCAGGAAGAAGACAACCATGAACCACAAACTGGTAATCAAGAGGAGGGTCATGAGGATCATGAAAGAAATCAGAGGGATAATCAAGAAGAGGGAAATGGACAAGGGAAATGCTATAGAAGAAGATGTTGATCTTCAAAGAGCTGGAGGTGGTCAAGAGAACAATCATGGAGAAGAAGTAGAAGCTGGTCAAGTTACTACTGAAGCAGCAGTTGTTACATATGAGCAAGAAAAATAAGAATTAACAATTAAAGTGGAAGAAGAATATCAAGAAATGTTTGCAAAGCGTGGAATTGATATCAATAGTGTGTTAACAAAACTAGTAAAAGACTTAATGGGAGAGACTGCTACCAAAGAATTGAAAGAAGCTCTTCCTGCTAAGGAGACATAAAATGTATCCAAGGAAGCAACTGAGAGCAAGGATAAAAATACTTTTGCCTCAACACCTCATATTCCTGAAAAGAAGTTCGGAAAAAGCTTCAAGAGGAATAAGAATAAGGACAAAGAGATACATAGATAGATAGGTCCTTATTGTAGACAAAATTTGTGTATGTAAACATTCTGAATCTGAATGATCTTAATGTATGATACTCTGTGTTTCAGAAATGAAATTAGTATATTTTTTTAATCTGCTATGCAAAGATATTCTCTAAATTGTGATATTTTTTGAAGTGTGTTTTTCAGTGATAATTATTAAAATGAAATGCAAAATATTCCTGATTTGTATATCTTAGATATGCATATGTTAAGGGGGAGAAATTCTTGAAAATAAGATATATATGTTCTAGGGGGAGCAATTCTGGTTAGTTAGACTTTTATGTGATTTTTCTATTGAAATTAACCCTAAGTCACTTCTCAAAAATTTGTAATTATCAAAAAGGCGGAGATTGTTGAATCTAGGATCCTGAGATTATTTTGGTAATCACAAATTGATGAGGAAGCTTAGTTTGTACTAATGATATTTGATTTGATGTGTAGAAGACATGATTTTGATTCTCAATTAGTAATAGGTCGACCAAAGTCGAGAAACCTATGTACAGAGGAGAATGGAAGAAAATCATAAGTATGGAGCGGTCGTCCTAAAGATGTGAAGAGGTCGACCGAAGTAAGGAGCAAAGACTGAAGATACGAAGCTAAGTATTGAACGGTCAACCGAGGTTGAATAGTGGATGACCGAAGACACTAACAAGCAAGAAAGGTCACCTGATATGTACAAGTGAAAATAAATGGGTGACCGAAGGTTAGAAGTCTGCAGTACAATGGATGGAGAATCGAGCGCTCCAAGGTTGAGTGGACGCCCCATGATGAAAACGATTGAAGTTGTTTTAAGGTGAAGGTAGGAGAGGTCGTCCGAAAATTTCAAGGTAGAAACATTGGATGACCGAAGTACTCCAAATGAAAAGAAAGGTCATCCAAAGCAATCAGCATAGAAGCAGTAGACGACCAAAGTAACTAGAAGAAAAGTCAAGGAGTTGTGAAGTCAGCAGAGGTCGTCTGAAGTCTTCAGGAAAGAATCAACGGACGACCAAAGGACTTCAAATCAAAAGCAAAGGTCGTCCGTAGAGGTTCAGTGTGGAACAAGTGGACGACCAGAGGTGTGCATTAGTAGAAGTAAAGTCAAGAGAGGTCGTCCAATTATTTGGGTAAAATAAGTGGACAACCGAAGAAGTTGACAGAAGAAAAGAAGAGGACGTTCGCTATAGCTGAGAAGTGTCAGAGGACGACCAAAGCATGTCAGTAAAATAAATAAGGGGAAAGGTCATCCATAGTACTCAAGAGAAATGATTGGACACCCGAAGAAGCTATAAAGGACAAAGAGAGGATACCCAAAGTCTTCAGCGAAGAATAAGTGGACGACTGAAATGCGTCAGTAAAGAAGCAAAGGACATCCGATAGATTTCCGGAAAATCAGCGGACGACCTAAGTAAGCTTGATAACTGACAAAGGAAAGAAAGGTCGTCTAAAGTATCTGAGAGTAATCAATGGGTGACCGATGAAGACTTAGAAGATATCAACCAAAGGCAGCAGCCAAGCAGAGGTCGTTCGCAGTTCCTGAGTGACAGCAACAGATGACTAGAGAATGGTTGAAGAAAAGTGTTTAAGTCAAGATAGGTCAACCAAAGGATCGGAGTTCAATCAGCGGACGACCGAAGGAGCTTGACGAAGAAACCTGAAGGAAGCAAAGGTCGTCCAATGTGCTCAGTAGAAAGCAATGGACCACCTACGGAAATTAGAAGGAGGGACAAAGGGAGAAGTCTGTTGGCTATGGACGTCGGAAGTTGAATGGTGGTCGAGCGAAGCACCAGACGACAGATTAACGGATGAGTTCACCAAAGCAACGGTCGACCGATGAAGCAGAAGCAATCGATCGAAAAGTAGGTGAAGAGTATTGTACTTGCATTATCGGCTAGTTTCTGAGAGAGAGAGAGATTAGACGTTTGTGTAAGAGTATAAATCCTAGTATCAAGAGTTTTGGGAACCAACTTTTGGCAAATTGATTAGTGAACTTATAAGCTTTAGTGAAAAGCCTTAGTTCCTCCTTCTGAGCATTCTATTGAGAATTCAAAATAGAAAGAGGTAGATAGAGTGTTCAAGAGTGAGCTCAACATTTGTAAGGGGTTCTCTCCTTACCCTCGAAAGAAAGAAAGGGGAAAAGAAGTTGTAAGGGAGCTTTCGCCCTTGAAGAAGGAAAGCTAGTGATCTCCGGAAGTCTCGAGTTCGAGAAGACCGAAGCAGGGACGTAGGCCAAGAGTTCGGCTAAACCTCATCAATAAATATGTTGTGTTTGTTGCTTTCTTTGCACTTAATTTTTATTTGCATCCGTTGCATAAACATAATTTAGACTAAAAAGTTTTAATACACCAATTCATCCCCCCTTCTTGGTGCCATATAGATCCTACAATTTTCATTTACCAATCTTCTTATATGAAGTAAACAAAAAATGAAATAAAATCAAATACATTACCACAACAATAGCCTACATATGCTCTTTCACATTTTCTTCAATTTCTTTCCACGCACGTACCGCCAATTATTGGGTTTAGACATGACAGATAATATGCGACACAAATGAGGGTGACAACATCAGTTAATTTACAAAAAAGATAAATGCTAATTGTATGACTTTCAATGAAAAATAAGTTATTTTTCCAGTATGGACAACCAAAGACTTATTACCTTGCAGCACCTCCTTTTAATTTTTTCAATTTCATCTTCGATTCTAGATAGAATTGCCTTCTTTTCATCCTCGGAAGCACTTACAAGCTCCTTCACCAGAGCATCTAAGCTTGCAACAATATCAGCCTCATACTCGAAAATTAAAAAAAAACGCAAATTAAGTTTTTTTACTGTGTTTCTTAATCTTTTGACTAACCTGTGAAGTAAATTGACCTTTTGCATCATGGCTGACCCCAGACTTCTCATTGCTGAAGTTAACAAAGTCATCTAAGTCTCTACCACCATCATAGTCTTCACTAGCCTTGTTATCCTTATGGTGTGTTTGGATCGAGGGTAACGGAGGGTAATGGAGGGGAGGGTAAAAATTAATCTTGTTTGGATAATAATTTTTTGGAAGGAAAAGTTAAAAATTAATCTCCTTTCCCCTCCTAACTAACTAAAAATTATTATTCCCGAATTGAAGTTGAATGGAGGATAAAAATTTTTACCCCGCATTCCCTTCCCTCCCATTATCTTCCCTTCCCCTCTTATATCCAAACATAAGGAAAAAACTTCAAAATAGGAAAACCAGTGATTCCATATTTGAGATTGCATTGAAACTATTACATAAGAAACCAACTCTAAAAGATTGAACCAAGTTTTGGGTACTAAGATCCATAATAAGAAGAAAAAAAGAGATCGAAAATCCATTGTCCCATTTCAATATACATTTGAAATTACAATAGAAGTTCTCTTACAAACTCACTTTTTCGGTATATCTCTATGTGTGTCAGCATCCAGGTTAGCAGTTACAACATCCTTTTACAATTTGAAACCAGAGGCTACCTTCTCAAACGTCTAAAAAGCAAGAAACATATTAAGACCAATAAACTAGAACATCAATAAGATGTCTAACAATGCCCCTATTTGTCCAAGGCCACATTCTTTAGATCAAGAATAGCTTACTCACAGGAGCAAGCTGCTTGCAATAACCACACCTGTCGGAATAAGATAATCATGATATCATGTGACAATAATAAAAAAAAAACCAATTGTACACATATGGCAAATGACTCAAGATTTGAGTCCAAACTAACCAATGGTGCATAGACTTCCACGAGGGCATCTTTCTTCTCAGCCAAGACGATATGATCAAAAGTCTCTGATATCATTACTACTACATTGGATGGAATAGTTGCCAACTTTACATTTGTCCCTGTTAAAAAGCAGCTCCATTAATAAAATGAAAAACGATATCATGAGATTCTCAATTTTAATTGAATAGTTCTTTGCTACAATGCATGGAGCAAAATAGGACATCAAGAAAGTTAGAACTCTTTCCTTGGAAACTGGTAAAATACGAGCGACAGCAAACAGAAGATATAATATAAAAAGATATCAAAGTAACCAAGGGAATAGTTGGAAATTTTTTTTCATTTCATCCTAGGAAAGGAACATAGTGAATTGAGGATGGATTTGCATCTTTATCTGATTTCACCAAAATATTCATAAGCATGCATGATAGTGATTGATGATTTTTTTTAAATATTGATTGAAGATTGATCAAACATAAATTATACTGACACAATGACATAGCAAACATGAGATTCATATGATATAATGTTAAAGTCATGATTTTATCTTGACTTTGACTCTTAAAACTTGTTGCAACCAAAGTTTTATTTTCTATTTTTTGAGGCATATTAATGTTGGCATAATATTAAGATTTAGCAAATAGATGATTTTCTTTCCTGAGGGAAGACAGATGATGTTAAGACACAGAGTTTACGAACTCAGTAACGACTTCTGTAGATCATGGGAGGGAGGGGGAGCTGCAGCAGCAGATGGTGCCATTGCAATAGTGATAGGGCATCATCGGCACGACAGGGCAGCGACAGGCACGCGGAAAGGCAGGGCGTGATAGGGCATGGCGTGACAGCGCATGGTGCGGCAGGGCGTGGCACGGTAAGGCAGGGTAGTGTAGGGCACAAGCGAGGCGCGGCAGGGAATCAGCGGCACAACAACAGGAGAGATCCCTCGGTGGGTTGCTCAATAGGTTTCAAGACGATAGCAGCGGCAGAGAGGGGGAGATGGAGGGAGAGAGAAAACTTGTTAGATGGTTGATGGAGGGAGAGAGAAAACTTGTTAGATGTCCTATCTTGTTGAACTGTTAGATTTGTGGTTTGTTAAATTATCATGTTAAGGGTGGTTCAATACTTTAGGAATACATCTCCTTGCATCGTTATATGAATAGATTGAGAGGAGATCTATTAAGGAGTACTTTCAATTTTACCAAGGTTGAGGATATAGTTGGTTTACCCGTTAAGGGATATCATATATTAGATGTTCCTAATCCATTTGGGAGTAAAGTTTATTCATCATTGATGAAATCAATTACTGTCAATGTGATATCAAGTTTATTCCTAATCTTATCATCTCAAATTTTTGGCGTCATTGTCGTTGAATTATTCTTTAACTGCTATTCTGATTTCAAGCTACTTTGGTACTTTTATTTTTTATTACCTTCACTTTTCTTCTAGTGTTCTGTAAGCTTTTCATAAGTTATTTTCTGTAAACAACTTGCAACTTGATCATCGAGCACACATCACACCCTCAATGGCGAAGAAGAAAACAAATATCAGTCAACAAATTGAGGAGAGTAAAGAAGTTGAAAAGCAAGAAGGAATTCAAACCAAGGCAACATCTAGGAATCCTCAACAAGCTCAAATAGAAGATCGATCCATAGACCTATTTGCTATGATCACAACCATGATGAACTCTTTGTTGAAGAAACTCTCCATACAACAAGATCAAATTATAAATTTGGAGAGACAAACGTCAAATTTAAGACAACTGAACAAAATATAAATGATGTCAAAACATTAACAGAGCCAAAGAGCAACCTTGAAGAGATGGTTGGCCAACTCATCACAACAATTGAAAGAAGACTAACAATGTAGGACCAACTCATCCACAATCTCGAGGCTTAATTGGATGAATTAAATGATGTACACAAAGTTAATGAGGTGACATCTCCTCTTTCATGAGCATCAATAATTCAACTCAAATTTCGAAAAGATGGAAGAGAAAATTTCATACATTAGAGACCTCTCATATTTTTGAAGTTCATGAAGACAACACTTTGAGGAACAAAATGTGTCTCTATCAATATCAATGTTCTTATCAAACAAGATGGAGGCCTATAAAAAACTATCAAGCGAGTACATGGATGACTCAATGGTGTGTAAAGGAGACAAGTTCATGCATCATCGAAGATGGACAAGTTCGAAGGAGGAGCTCACCTTCGAAGGTTCCAACCACAACTGTAATATTGTCTCCAGCACGACCACCTCATAGGGTGAGCAGCACGCCATCAACAATAGATATGTCATCAATCTCAATGCAATGGCGTCGCAAGAATCCACCTATGAAGACCTCATTCAATTCTACACTATCATATTCACCACCTGATCAGAAGGACCTACATTCAACTTTGAAGATTGTGTCGATGCAATGAAGGCCAAAAACTTCTACACAAACTCAGGAACAAATTCCAACTCAAAAATCAACCAACATCTCCTACATCACCTCAACTGCAAGCAAAGCCTCTCGACGTACAATGCTACTCAATTATGACACTACAATCCACATCACCAACTAAAGAATCTACTTGTGGAGAAGAGTTGATATTTCAAATGGATTGTGACTTTTAAAGCATGGACGAGTTCCACCACTACGCCAATCATTCATCATTAACTAGGTGAGTTTGTTCCTTAATACTTTTTATCCTCACATGAAAAGTAACCCAAACTGAGGTAAAGTCAAGCTAATGACTATAACTTAGAACTATTATGCCTCTACCATTTTTCTTTAGTTAGATTTTCCCTTTTCTTTTCTTTTCTTTTCTTTTCTTTTCTTTTCTTTTCTTTTCTTTTTTTTTAATTAGGATTGTTTCACATTAGAGCTTTAGTAGAGTCATCATACCAATTGGTTGACGCCTCCATTTGATTTGAAGTCCCTGTATACGAAAATTGAACATCACAAGTTGTGACCAAGTTTAATGGATCGTGAGATCCAATTATTGGGTGGTCCATCACGAGATTTTACGAGTGTAACAGACCTAGTTTCATCGATCCTTAGAATTTTATGGGTCGTGATACCATATCACGACCCATGAAACAATAAGAACTTGTGTGCCGATCAATTATCCTAAAGTGTCACTAGCCGTGACACCCTATCACGAGCTCAACAGAGACACAAAAGTCAGATAAAAAAATTCATCATGGGTCGTGACACCATATCATGACCCGTAAGTTTCTTGTTTTACCCTATAAACACCAGAACACACCCAAATAAGACTGACGCACACATCTCACGATCTTCATCACAAGCCATAACATGGAGAATCACGGGTCGTGACGGGCTAGAGTTAATTCATTTAACGCCCCCACGACGCGATTTCACGATGATATTGCTCCTCTAACCCAGTCACGAAACGGTCATTTAACGCCCCACAACCACCATCATGATGGCCCATTTGTTACGATTTTTGCCTATATATACTAGCCCTCCACATGCTTCATCCTCATTTCACCACGGCTCCGGCAATCTTCCTATTCTCCATCACTGATGACCGATGTCCTCATCAACAAGCTTCCACCACATCAGCCGGCATCGCAGTTCGACAGCCATCTAACGAGCCACATGTGAGGCCATGAAAGCACATAGATCAGCACACATAGCTCCATTTGCTTTGACTCCGGCATTTTTTGCAACCACGTCAGTTGTCTCCTCCCACTCCGACAACAAAAAGGGCAGTTCAACGACATGGTAGATATCACAACCCATTACATCTAGTAACGAACCGTGACTACAAAGCAAAACTTACTCAGCCATGGCTGTCACACTGTCTCACGACCGCAACATCCACCGTCAAGGTCGTAACACCTGTAACGACCCGTGACCTTTGGACGCGCGAACTCCAAAGTTGTTGTGGACGTCATTACACTACTTCATGAGCCACAACATCAAACTTCACGGGCCATAACGCCAGCCACGACCCGTGACCTTCTGAAGCAAAAGGAACAATGTTGTTGTCTCGGGTGTTACACCATTGTATAGTCTGCAACTTGTCAACTCATGACCCGTAACATCTTGTAAAGGGTCGTGACTCTTCGAAGATTATCCCACTGGAGCAGTGAACTTAAATTGCAAGCAACAATTCCTCAACTTAAGACTCGTGACACTTTGTAACGGGTCGTAACATGATATGGAAAAACTACAATAAGGCAAAATCTGACAAAAGATACACATTTCCCAAAAGAAAAATAAACTTGTTGAAGAAAACGAGGCTCCAAACATCATCCCAAAGTCATAACACATTTATTGACGTATTTTCATTGAGTATGAGGCTAGCGTTATTTTGATCTTTGCATCACTATGATACTCTTATGCATGACATCGCAAACCAATTATATGGAGGCTTTACAAGCTAAACAACTTCTCCAAGGATAACTATTAACACTTCTTTCTATGTTGCTCCCACCATCGCACCGTGATGCGAAAAATGCTGAACACGCAAATTTAAATGCTAGCAAGTGCACTAGTCGAACAAGTAATAAAGTGAAAAAGTAGAGTGTCGAACCCACGAGGAACTAAGTAACAATCTAATCCTAGAGGTTAATAGGAGACAACATTGGATTTAGGTTGATTTAGTTCAAAACGACAAAGTAAAACTAAGGTAAAAATGATATTTACAAAGATAACGATTGATGACTAGGGCCTAGATGAAACATGGAACATATAAGCACCGATAGTTCTCACGGAAATAATTTCATAAGCAAATTTTTAATACTTTCTTTCAGATGGATTAGGAATATACCTAAGTATGATTCTCCTTACCAGATCAATCAACTATTCAAATAACCATCATCTAATAAGCACTCCTTAACAGTTTTACCTCTCATATTTAGATTACAAAATGCAATACAAACTATTCCTAAACTATTAACTTACCCTTAATGGGTTAAACTAATAGACCACACCTTATTCTGTCCTTAACGGATCAAAATAACATGTCATACATTGCAAAACGAATTGATCACACTGCATAGTTAATGATCAATACAGAAATTAAACTCATGCAAACACGATCTGAAAAGCAAATATTAATCTCGATAACAAGTCTGGAAGAACATATAATCATCCAAAAAGTAATAAAACGAATTCGTCCTAAGATAAATTACAGAAAACTATAATAGATAGTTCATCCCAACAATAGATGGAACAGGAAATACTCTTCTCTGAAAAGCGAACAACTCCGAATCATCTCCTTCACGGATGATCAACTCGTCCTTGTCCAGCAGCCCTTCGGGAATGCTCCTTGTTCTCTGGCTTCAAAGCATATGTTGACGGCTCCCAGCATACTTTCTTAGGTTCTCAAAACATCTTTATATACCCAAGGGCTTCCTAAGGATGAATGTTGGCTTCGTGATTAAATTCCCTCTTTGTGATCAAGGGTTGTGATAATCTCTTCTCAACTTGATTAAATATCAATCAAATCATATCTCCAAAGTCTCTAAACGAATAGGAATCTTTCTGGCCGTCGAATCGTCTTGAAATAATGAATAAACAAAATCTGCGTAACTTCATCACGGCCCGTGACAGTATCTCAAGGCCCGTAACTTAAGTTGTCTTCATGATTCCTCAGGTCGTCACGGCCCGTGATGGCACATCACGGCCCATAACTCGGGCTCTGGCAGCTCGGCGTGTCGGGTTTTTCATAACTTACGGCCCGTAACAAGGCGTCACGGCCCGTAACAATTTTGGACAGCCCTGTCGACGCCGTGATATCAAGTTGCACTCCGTAATATCATTCCTCACGACCCGTAACAAGGTGTAACGACCCGTGACGATTCTGATTTGAGGTTGTAGCGCTTCGACATGTGGTCGTGATACGCTCTTCGCGGCCGTGATAACCTTCATAACGGCCCGTGACCATCTGTCACGGCCCGTGATCAGTGTTATGTCGGCACCGCCAAGCTGCTGCTTCTTGATGCATCATGGCCCGTGATGGGTGCAGAATATTGATTTCTTCCGACCGAGCACGTCCATGTGTAATATTCTGTTGATTTTTTATACTTCTTCCACCTTTCCATGTGATTTCCTACAAAAGAACACCAAACAGGGGTAGATTCTGGACTTGAACAAATATAAACAAATAAAACAGAAAATAGATGCATGCAATATTAAAATGACTCGGAATAATGTCTAACGCAAACCCTAAAATATGTTGTAAAATGCATGCATCACACCGAGACACTTAGGTTGTTTCTTCTCCTTTCTCCTTTTAATGTTATTTGCACATATTCATTTCATTACGGTTTTGGTATTAAACACTAAAAATAATACTTAGTTCAAGCTTGGGGAGAATGCATTCATGCATCATATCTTGCATTGCATATTTGCTTTATGGCAGTCTAATTGAAAAGCCATAAAAATCTAAAAAAATCATAAAACCCAAAAATACCATCATTACATCTCATAACCCTTGCTTAACCACTTTAACCTCTTTGGATATAAGTTCGAAGTCATCTGATTTGATTTATGATCTTCAAATACTCTTTCTTTGATTGGCAAGCACTTGAATATTCATTACTTGTGTGCACGATTAAGTTGAAAATAACTATGAATTTTCTTATTATAAATCTTTTTCAAACCTGCTTTTATTTTTCTTTATTTATTCTTGACAAAAATAGCATTTTTGTTGAACGTATAAGTATTTATTGAGCTTATCATGTTGTGAAAAATTATATGAAAGAAAAGAAAGTTGAAATAAAAATTGAAAAATCAGCAAGAGTGATAAAATTATATATGCTGAAAATAAAAGAAGTGACACTTGGGAACTATTTGGAACTTGGGTAAGTTCGGGCAAGTAAGCTCAAGGGGTGCCTGGTCTAGGATCCATCCGTTGAAAGTCCACTACACAAACTTTCTTGTGAAACCTTGTTTGAAGACTAAAACCATAAAAAAAGCTTTAAAGTCTATGCTTAATTGTGAAGATGCTCAATTTATACTTACATATTCAACATTAATATTATTATTTGATAGATTGTAGTTTTCTTTTTGCACGAGATTGAACTTGATCATTGTTTAAATATGTTTGAGATTCAAAAACTCCATAAAGCTTGATTCCTGGGTGAAAGGATGATGTTCTTGTGATGCACATGAGAGGGGAGAGTAGAAGAAAAGTATTGGTCTATTGGATGGACTATGATGAAATTGTCTTGAGTCTAATTGAGAAATTTTGTTTGAGGACAAACAAAACTTTAAGTTTGGGGGAGTTTGATGCATGCATATTCCAACATAGTTTAGGCATATATTTGAATTTATTTTATCATAAGCATGCATCCATTTTATCATTTATTTGCTTCTATTTCTTCGAGTCATGATTCTACCCAAAATTGATATTTATTTTCAGAAAATCACTTGGAGTAAGAGAAGAAGAGTCTAAAAGGGACTACACAATGAAAGGAGTCTAACTTCACGAGCAAAAGATCATAATATCTGGATTTCACGAGTCGTTACAAGCATGTCACTACCGTAATAGAGACCTTGCAGACCAACAAATGATGTAATGGGTCGTGATATCCCATCACGGGTCATTACATTGCAATTTCATGGGTCGTGATGCAAGTTACGACCTCTACATTGATGAAAAATCGAAGTTTAATAATGTCACAGGTCGTTATATGATGTTACGAGCCGTAAGTGACAAAAAAGTAAGAGTTTTCAAGGTGAATACCCTTTGTAATGGGATGTTATATTTCATCACGAGTCATTACATGACATTTCATGGGTCATAACATCCGTTATTGAGTCATTGCAGTCAGTTTCACAGCCAATTAAGTCCATCACATGTCACAATAGCAAACCTAGTTTCACCTGTTCTCATTCAAACCCGAATCTTTTGAAGATTTTTCAATTGGAAAATGACTCTTAACATATCCAAAACTCTTTGGAGATCAAAAGAAAATATATTTGACTATATTTAAAGGTGTTTTGAAGGATTAAATCTTAGCCACAAAGTTAATTACAAATTTAATTGAATTCTTTTTTATTTGACATGGAAATGTTTACATACTTTCTCAAACTCTATGACAACCCTAAAGATCATTTGAAGGCTATAAATACACATGCTGAGAGCCAAAAAAATATGCTTCGAGAAGCCAAGAGCTGAGAAGAATTCATATTCTATGAGCCTACAACTTATGCCTACAATCCAAGGACGTGAGAGCAACTTAAAGGGCTACTAAAAAGATTTTTATGTGGTACACTCATAACGAAGATTATGTTGAAGTTCATCATCAATTCATAAGAGTACTTTTTGTTCTATATATTGTTGGGATGATTTAAGCATCAATCTTTTCTACCCTTTAATTATTATGGTTTGTAATAGTCTTAGTTATTAGGCAAAACTTCTGGATCCTTACGGTATTGGTTATAGTTTGCTTGATTCTCGTGAACATGATTGCTAAGTTTTAACTGAAATAGTTAGTTGTTAACAATGCATGCGACCAATCTCTTTTACAATTCATGTCATATCTTGCTGATCCGTTAAGAACTCTTAGATTTGTTGTCTACTGAATTATTTCGTTAAGGGTGATTCAATAATTTAGAAATACATCTTCTTGCATCCTAATCTGAGTAGATTGAGAGTTGATCCATTAAGGAGTGCTTTCAATTTTGCTAAGGTTGAGGATAGTTGGTTTACTCGTTAAGGGATGTCATATATTAGATGTTCCTAATTCATTTGAGTCAAGTTATTCATCATTGCTGAAATCAATTACTATCGAGGTGATATCAAGTTTGTTTCCTAATCTTATCATCTCTCATCCTAAGGTCCTAGGCATCGTTAGTTTAGACTAGTTTACCTTTTATTTTTTCTCTTATTTCACTTTTTCTCAACTCATTATTATCTCCTATTAGCCCCTAAAATTAGACAATTAGTTAAACTAATCCTTCGTAGGATCGACAACTCTATACTCTAAATACTTTATTACTTTGTCAACTAGTGTAGTTACTAGTGTATTCGTCTATTTTAGTAACAAGTTTTGGGCACCATTTTCTAGAACAATAATTTTGCACCATGTTCTATGATGACACCCTTTTAATTGTTATTTGATCAATTATATGATATCCTTCATGCTCTTAAGATAGAAAATATTATTTGATCAATTATATGATATAAACTTCGAAACACGTGCTAAGTCATAATTAAGCTAAAAGATACAAGATTGGTTGTTATGATTGGCACATTGAAATGAAGATAAAGCATTGAAGAATTTAGTCGAGATGGTCAATAAAGATGAAAGTAGTTAACAACACTTTCCGAGAAGTTATGACTCTCAATAGAAGTAGTGTTCGAACTTCCTTAGATGGAACCCAAATGAGGGATTGTAACTGGCCAAAAGATGTGTTGATGTTACTCGAGATGCTTCATGTAAAGATAAGAATGGGTCATATGATTATGTTAATGGTGTGAATCAAAGAGAACTCAAATGAATCATATGACTAAGATGTAAAGAATTATGAATATGAACATAAGATGCTTAGTCACTTATATGTGTCATGTATGGAATGTTTAATGTATGTCATGTTTATCTTATGCAAATACTTCATTCTTATTTTGATCTTGAAATTATCTACATTTAAATATTATGCTAACAATCATGATGATTGTAATATGATATGCATGTTGCATGATATAGATCGATCTTTACATACTCTAATAGAAGGATTTTCATCTCCCCTCTTCTGGATCCATGCAGGTTATGATGATTGATGGACTTCTATGGTTTGCTTATGACAGCTTAGTATGCACATAGCTATGCCTAAGTTTAGTAGGCCTTACTTGAGTCATTAGTTGTTATGTCTTATGAATTGATTAATTATATTATGAGTAGAATGATCCTAAGACTCTTATGATGTCATGTGACTTACATATGACCCTAGATTATGCTCTTATGTGACAAGAGGTTAGATGCTATTTGAATTTAAGTTTGTTTCCGCTGCCATGTTTGATTATGATGCTATGTTTTCTGCTGCAATTTAATTGTGTCTATCATGTTGTTATGGATTCGCTTAGTTTTGTTAACTCTTAGTGGGTCCATAATATATTTAAGGCCCATGTAGCGCCATCGAAAGCCCACATGGACGAGGCCAACGTATATATATTTTGGGGGGGGCATTAAGTTTTTTCTTCTATTTGATATCACAATTCTGAATATTCTTTAATTATTGAAGATGGGGAGTCATAGACAAATGCAAAAAAGTTGGAACATGCTTTTAGATCGATTGACATGAAAATCAAATGATTATTCTTGATTTCCTTCTTGTTGAGATGAAGTAAAAGATTTGTTGGGTTGTAATCGTTCAACTTATACAAAAAATATATTATATGAAATATAATTGAATAAGATTGGACTTGACTTAACATGATATAAAAAAAAATGACTTGGATTCTCACATGTGTATGCATGCCTGAAACTCCAAGAGAAAAAAAAAACAACTTTATTTTTTTCTTGCTAGCCGCCGCCTTCAAAGAAAAGATTGAAAATTTAAGAAAAACATTTTTTATCTTTTTCATCATATTGGGATATTTTCTTTTATTTAATATTAGTTTTTATGATATTAATTTGAATTATTTATGAATATGGAAGAAATGAATGCCTAACGTCTTTCCCATGGTCGGAATAGAAATCTAAACTTGAATAAAAAAAATCGGACATCGTCAAAAGAGACTTTAAGGCTATGGAGGGAGGGGGAAGTGAGGATGAACTAATACAAGTTGGTCTGAGGATCACTACGTCGTACTCCTGCGTCATAAACAAAGTCGTAAACCAAAAATGAGAGAACCATGAGATATGAAGATGGAAGCGAGAGAGAGGAAAAGATGTCACCAAGTAAAGAAGCAATTTTTGGAATAAAAGGAAAATGATAAAAAGCCCAAGGGATATTAATATATTATATCAAAATAAAATAAATGAAGTGGAAGTGGTGCGGTCACCCTAGTCAAGGGAAAAAAAGTTCTTCATTCAAAGATTATTAATGAGAATGAAACGTAATAAAGAAGAAAAGAAACTAAAGAAAATGAATAATAAAGAAGAATAGAAACTACAGAAAATGAATGAAAGAGAGCGAAGGTGAAATAGGTATGTTTGAATTGCATAATTAAAGGGAAGAGATGAGAATCAAACTTAAGTGATAATTTTATTTAGACGAATTTATTTTCATATATGAATTGATATGTTTTATTAAGTAAGCATAAAAATACGTTTAAAATATATCTTTTGTCTCATTTTCATCTCATTTTAAGATCGAAAGAAAAATGAATAATTAAAAAAAGAGATAAATGGAGAAGATATTAATATATATTCCTTCTTTATTAAAATTATAACTAAACGAGGTTAAATGGTTAAATCCCTCACTCTTTCTCTCCTTTCAATCAAACCAAACAAATCGTGAGCTGAGCTCGATGTATTAAGGGATTTAGGTTTCACTTGTTAACAATGTCACAAAGAGATAACACTGGCATTTGTTGTGTTTTTTTAATTATTTTCTCCCTTCTTTTAGTGTATTTATGTCAAATATAATTTTCCATCTCCTAATTTCCTGGATCCACAAATCTAATTTATTTTCAGTTACACAAACATAAATTTATGTATTCTTCAGTTTAGTATTGTTCATAAATTTAGCTAAAATGGTGTTGATGGAGACTTTGGTGCAGTCTTTTTTTGACACAATGGTTAAACAGAAACGCCGTGGCTGCCTTTGGAGACTTTGGCATACAATTGCGGATTGACATTTCTTTTTATCACATTTTGATCGTGTCCTTTATAAGAGAGACAAATCAAGCTGCAAACGATTTTGCCAACCTTAGTATCTTTTTGCTTAAAAAATGATGGTGCTATGTCCTAATATATTATTATATCACTGTTAAACCATTGGAATGTCTAAATTTTAAAAGCTTCTTCTGTCATCTCATTCATCATATAAGATCTAGGTCCAAATATGTACAAGATACAGTGCTCACTTATTTTTCGATACACAACACATTAGGAGAGTAAAGTTGAAAAGTAATTCATTTATCACATTGGATCAAGATAAAGAAATATAATATGACTAGGTTAATTGAACCTATAAATTCTCAAAGTGTAAAAATGACAAAAATGTAACTAGATGATTTCAATCATTTTGATAAATATAATTTAGAACAAGACGGCATATCTATAATAAAAAGAAACAATACCAGAAGGCCCAAAAGGTCTTCTAGTTATTATAACATGGAACTGAGGCCACCACCAGCTTTGACTAATCTGGTACCTGCTAAATTGCACTTGCAGAGCGATAATTTACCCAAAAACATTGCAGGGGGGATAAAAAAATGGAGTAGACTGCAGGCAGTAATAAAACATGTATTTTCTTTTTTCTTGTAAGAGTTGAAGTAATTGCATGAACATTGAAATATTTTTTTTACCATAGTATTGAAACCTTTTTAAAAATGATCTCTTAAGCACATGTGCAATTATCATATAATGATTCAGGGCTAGCTCAAGAGCCAAATGGGCAAAATTCGTGCTTGAGGCTCAGGGCTCTTAGGATGTCTTTTTTGTTATAAGCAAACATTCGTCAAGAACTATTAATATTTAATTAATTTAATATTTGAATGAAAAGAAAAATAAATTTAATCAAATTAATAAATTCAAAAACCATCATTTCATATTTAATAATTAATATATATATATATATGTATGTTATCTTTAATACTATTTTTTAATAAATTATAACGTGTATTTAAATTTCTATTTTACATTAAAAGAAGTAGAAATTTGAGTTATCTACATTTTAACAAAACATTTGTGCTTAATGTGTAAACAGAGAGACGATTGGAAGCAAGCATATACCGACGAGTGAAGGAGAGGAAACATGAGAGAACAAAAAGGAGAGGGAAAGAAAAGGAAACTGTGAGAAAGCGGAGTAAGAAATGAGAGAGGAGAGAAAAATCAAGGAGAACGCAGATATAGGGAAAAGACAGATGAATCAGAAAGAAAAAAGGGAAAGAAAAATAGAGGAGATACATCATAGAAAAAAAAAGCAAAGACAGAAGAAAGAAAGGATAAGTGAAATAAAAAGTAAAGAGAAATGGATTTTTAGATAAAATAAAAGTTCTAAAGTTATTATTTGTAAAAAGTATTATCACATAAGGAGATATTTAAATAATCAACTCATTTTAGGAAATACTTCATAATCACTATTTTTTATATATATTTTCATTGTCATTTTTTAATCATTATGGAAATGAAAATAAAAAAAATCGGGCAATATTAATTCATAATTATATGATTATCTTTTTTATCATCCGTGAAAATTGTAATACTAATTATGGTCATATTCTAAAGGAGCTATTCTTGCATACAAGAATGTGAATTAGAACAAATAAAGTTGCGGTGACATATCAACTCATGAATAAATGAGTGGTTCCAAGTTTCATGGTAGAACTTTTCACCACCTTATTTTTATATTTAGTCTATTTTTTGCCTAATTAATTTAAAAAGTGGAATTTTAATTTTTTTTTTATTTGTATTATTTTGCGTCAGACAGACAGACATATGCATCTTTCTTTCTTTGCCGTCGTCCCATCCAAACCGAGCTCCATATCGATATTGCATTACAAGTTGGGAAAAGTTGATGAATTTGATGGAAATTTAAGTCCTTAAACTAAAAGTTTTAAATTATGAAAATTAAATCTTTTTTTTCTATTTTAATACTGAAAAGATCACAACTCTCTCTCTCTCTCTCTCTCTCTCTCTCTCTCTCTCT
>LTAE01004434.1:13954-32456 GCA_001647135.1 Pontederia paniculata | reverse complement strand
AGTGCAAAGTATAAATGTAATCCCCAAGAGTCTTGGGCCGAGAACTTTGGCAAAACTTTGGTTATTTCGGATTCACTGTGAGTGCTAGAACGAGTGCCTTAGTTCCTCTTTGAGAAGGGTCCAAGAGCTTGAGCGATTACATTGTAAGAGGTTGTTCTCCTTGTCCTCACTACAAAGAAAGGAGATTTGTAAGGGAGCCTTCGCCCTTGAAGAAGGAGATAGTGAACTCCGAAGATCTCGTGGGAGATGATCGGAGCAGGGACGTAGGCCAAAGAGTTCGGCCGAACCTCGATAACAAAGTGTTTGTTCTTCTCTCTACTCTCTTCTCTCTATTTGTGTTTATATTCTTATATGTTTGCTTCCGCTACGTATAACACATCTAGATTAAGCTAAGAAGAAAAAAATATTTTTAATATACCAATTCACCCCCCCCCTCTTGGTGCCATTCTAGATCCTACAGGGGCTCCCGATGAATCATAGGATGACTTGTTATGGGGTTGTGGGGATCCCTTAGGTGAGTGGATATGTTGTTTATATTTACTCAAGATTCTCTCTCCATAGTGCTATAATAGAGATAAGTTTAGAATTGAAATGGAGATCAGTTCTCTGGTTCCAAATTCCTTAAGGACAAAAAGCAAAGAGAGCTAGAAAGGATTTTTGAAAATGGCATGAGAAATTATGTGCTTCAAGAAGCTAGTCTCCCCTAGACTATGAATTCTGATAAGCAAAAGTGAAGTTCAAATTTTATTGAAACCTGTCCCATAAAAAATAGCTGACATGACAGTAAAAAAATAGATGAGACAAGGATTCAATTTGTATATCACAAAGAGTGCAAGCAGAGTTGATTGAAGAGTCAAACTGCAAGAGTTTATCTTTGGTGGACATCCTTGAATGCAACAGTTTCCACAGGAAGATATGAATTTTGTGGGGGATTGAGATATTCCAAAGAGGTTTCTAACCATACCAACTAGAGCAAGGTGGTGAGAGAGTCGGCACAATAATGAAATTGTAAATTGATTTTGCAAGAGAAACACCTTGTGGATTTGGGCCCCATATCCACTTGTTATCACAGGAAGAGGAATGAAGATGAATATTAAGTATGACATTTTTAAAATAATCTCCAAAAATAAAGATACAAAAGGACAGTATTTCAAGCACGTCCAAGCATGAGGTCATTTACTTGAAGAGAGAACAAATTAGGAGCATTCATATTAACAAAAGTAGGCTTCAAAGATAGGGGCATATAAAATAACCAAGGGTCGTGCATAGCTGAGCTGTGTTGGCAATCTCCAATGTGCCTTATAATTCCAGCTTTGATATTATCTATGGTAGATAGAAGATTTTTCTAGGACTAGGCACATTTGTGATAGAATTGGAGCATGACCAATGGTGTAGGGTACCATACTTGTTGGAGGCTAATTGAATCCAAGGGTCATGTTTCCCATTCCATGCATCTAATATTCTTTTAGCCAATAATGAGGTTCTAATATCTGCCAGGTTTCTAATGCCCAAACCCCCCATGTGCTTAGGTAGTTAGATGGTGGACCAATTCATTAGGTGACAAGCCCTTTTTGAACCTTCAGTGGACCAAAAAAATGACCTAGAAATGACCTAGATGTTTCTCAAGTGATTCTATGATCCCATTGGAAACATGCATTGAGCTCATAGAATAAATTGGTATGGTGTTTAGAACAGAATTGATCAAAGTAGACTTCTGAGCCTGAGTTAAAACTTTTTGTTTACAACCAGAAAGTTTGTTGGAGAATTTATCAATGATGAAATTTTGCTGCTTTGCATTTAAAAATTTATAAGAGATAGGAATTCCAAGGTAAGTGAAAGAAAATTTCCCTAATGTCATATAAAGGTGTAATTTAATCTTGACTCTCCTTTGTCTATTGAATTTGAGGGGAAGGAAAATCTCAGATTTAGCAAAATTGATTTGTTGGTTTGTGAGTGATAACAAATAATATGAAGAACATGGCAAAGAGATGAAATTGATAAAAGAACTGCAACTCTATTAACTTTATTAAAACTGAAATTGAGACTTTTATATAGTCTCACATAACAATGATGGTTGGATAAAAACCGACTAACTAATCTAGATAATCTGAAAATAACTTTCTAACAACAAGGCATAAGGGAAAACAACTAAAACAAAATGGTCTAAACTAACTTAGAAATAAATTTCCAACAGTCCCTCCCCTAAACTGAAAGTTTCTCACGTCAGTTTAACTTAACTCCATAGAGCAAACACCCATCAACTTTCTCAGATTCTGGAAGGTAGACAGCTTAACAGATTTAATGAAGATATCAGCTAAATTATCCTTAATAAAACAATGCTCCAATATAATTTCTTCATCGTTGCAGAGATCTCTCAAAAAATAAAACTTCACATCAATATGTTTGCTTCTCCCATGTAACACTGGTTCTTGGAAAATTTTATGGCCGAATTATTATCACAATTGATTGTAGTAGATGAAGCTTGCTAAAATTGCAGTTCTTTGATAATTCTCCTTAGCCAAATAGCTTGACAAGCACAAGCTGTTGCAGCAACAAATTCAGATTCTATGCTTGACAAAGTAACAATTGGTTGCTTCTTAGAAGACCATGAAATAGCTCCAGTCCCAAGCATAAAAATATAACCAGAAGTACTCTTTCTATCATCTTAATCTCCTGCATAATCATTGTCAGTAAAACCAATTAAATCTGACATCACTCCCTTCTTGTAAAACAACCTGAAATCCTTTGTTCCTTGCAAGTAACGAATGATTCTTTTGGCAGTGCATATATTTTTTCAGTTGGACTCTCCATATACCTGCTTATAAGACACACTGAATGCATCATACCGGTCTTGTGGCAGTTAGGTACATCAAGCTGCCAACAATTTGCTTATAAAATGTGTTGTCTACTTTTTCTCCTTCTTCATCTTTGGAGTATTTGTAGGATTGCAATTCTTCATATCAAATCTGTCCAGAATCTCTCTTACATACTTCTTTTGGGAAATAAAAATTCCATCAGTTGATTGCACTACTTCTAATCCAAGAAAATAATGCATCTTCCAAGATCAGACATTTCAAACTCATCCATCATAGACTTCTTAAAATTTTCAAACATGATATTATCATTCCCAGTAAATATAAGATCATCCACATATAAACAAACAATGAGAATTTTCTTTTCATTTCCTAGTTTAACAAAGAAGGTGTATTTCATAAGGACACTTCTGAAAACCGACATTTAGAAAATAAGTCTCAATACGACTATACCAACTCGTGGGGCTTGTTTTAGTCCATATAGAGTCTTCTTTAGTTTATAAACTTTATGCTCATTGTCAACCTTAATATAACCAGGGGGTTGTTCAACGAATACCTTTTCTTGCAGATTTCCATGTAAAAATGCTGATTTGACATCTAACTAGAAGATAGGCCAAAAATTTTGTGCTACCAATGCAACCATTAATCTGATTGTATCATGTAGTGCAACTGGAGCAAATACTTCTGTATAATCTACTCCATATTCTTGCGTATAACACTTATCCACCAACTTCGCTTTATACTTGTCTACCTTGCCATTTTCCTTGAGCTCTGTTTTGAACACCCATTTAACGCCAATAGTTTTGCACCCTTTAGGAAGATCAACTAACTCCCAAGTATCATATCTTTCAATGGATTCAATTTCAGCATCCATGGCTTTCTTCCATGTTCACTTCTTTAATAGCACTTTCAAAATGTGTAGGGTCACAATATGCAAACAATGCAAAGTGGCTAATTTCATCATTATCAATTCCAGTTACCACATATCTTTCATCCATGCTGGCCTTCTTCGAACACGAGGAAGTTATTCTATTGATGCATTTAAATTTTCTTCAGAAGATGCTGGAGCAATCTCAGTGATTTGTGAGTTTCCATTTGCAGAATTTTTTGGCACTTGAGTTCCCTCGTCAACTTCATTATCATAAAGAACTTTTGTAGGTTTTTGCTCATCCCAATACCAAGTGTTTTCCTCATCAAAAGGAACATCTCTACTGGTGATGATCTTCTTAGTTAAAGGATTGAACAATTTGTATGCCTTAGACACTTCACTGATGCCTAGAAAGACACATTTCTCTCCTTTATCATCAAGTTTCTTCCTTTTTACATCCGGAACATGAACATAGGCAATGCATCCAAAGATTTTGAAGTGATCTACAGACGGTTTTCTTCCACTCCAAGCCTCCTCTAGCGTCACATCTCGAAGAGCAAGTGTGACACTTCGATTCAAGATGTGGATGCTCCAATTTGCTGCTTCTGGCCAGAATGTCTTTGGGACTTTTCCTCTGGCTAATAAGCTTCGAATCATATTTAGAATAGTTTTGTTCTTCCTTTCCGACACACCATTTTCAAGATCCTTTGATTGGTACTCACCTCCGCGATCAGTTCGGAGGGTCTTAATGCTCTTCCCGTTTTCCTTCTCCACTCAAGCTTTGAAGCTTTTAAATACTTTGAAAGCCTCAGATTTTTCTTGCAAAAAATAGACCCAAGACTTTCGAGAGTAATCATCAATAAAGGTAATTAGATACCTTTTACCACCATTAGAAGTTGAAGTGATTGGCCCACAAATATCGGAGTGAATCAGTTCCAAAACCTCCTTTGCTCTCCATGATTTGCCTTTTAAAAGAGGAGTTTGATGTTGTTTGCCAACAACACATTCTTCGCAAATTCCAAAAGGAATTTCAGTTTCAGGAAGTCCAGTTACCATGTTCTTCTTTTGTAGAATCTTCATTCCACTAAAACCCAAGTGACCATATCGAAAATGCCAAAGCCATGAAGGACTTTTGATTTCTGCTATAAAATAAGACTTAACAATTTCAATTCTTGATGGAAATAATCATTTGGAGCTCATTTGAACGATAGTTATAACCCCTCTTGTTGGGTCAGAAATTTCGCAAATACCATCCTTCGTTGTGATAATATACCCCTTCTCTAGCAACTGACCAACACTTGGCAAATTGCTTTTTAGATCAGGAACATACAAGACATTTGAAATTGTTTCCACTGAACCGTTCTTGGCTCTAATCTTTATATCACCCTTTCCCAAAACATTCACTGCAGAACAATCACCAAAACTGACTACATTATGAAAAAAAAGGCTTCATTTATATAAGAAAAAAAAGGCTTACACCCACTTATGTGATTGTTGCAGCCAGTATCCACATACCAAACATCTTGCTCGAATTTCTTTTCAGTTTGGACAGCCATCAGCAAAGTCTCCCCTTCATTTTCCTCAACAAAGTTGGACTTCTCTTCCTTGTCTTTATGCAGTTTAGTATAACACTCAGAGCGATAGTGGCCAAATTTGTGGCATTTGAAGCACTTTATCTTGGATTTATCAAAACCCCGACCTCTGCCTTTGCTATGATTATAATTGTCTCTAACATTTCTAGCACCATCTTTGTTGCCTCCATCTTTATTTTCATGATCTCCTCTTCCTCTTCCTCCTCTGCCTCTGCCTCTGCCTCTACGGCTCTACCTCTACCTCTACCTCCCAAGTTTGAGAAATGAGTATTTGTAGAGGCCTTTAAAGCTTGCTCGTCTGATGGTGAACTTTTGTTCATCTTTTGTTCATGAATTGTCAAAGAGCTTTGCAATTCGTCGAAAGAAAGAACATCTATGTCTTTTAACTCCTCAATGGAGAAAACAACATAATCAAAGTTTGGTGTCAATGAGCAAAGAATTTTTTCTACAATGGTGACATCTTCCATCTTCTCGCCTTGAAATCTCATCTTGCCACAATAACTGATAATAGATTCTCCATCCTTCATCTGCAGGGTCTCGAAGTCCCTCCTCAAAGCTTGAAGTAGTGCCCTCTTCACTCTGGCTGAACCTTGATGCTTCTTCTTCATTGAATCCCAAATATCCTTGGAGGTATCTTTGCAAAGAATAGTCTCCAAGATGGAACGATCAATGGCCTGAAAGAGATATTTTTTTGCATTCAAATCTTTCAGCTTTCTTGCTTCAAAGTCAGCTTCTTGAGCACTTGTTAGAATTTCTCATTCCCCTAGACCTTCGATGCCGGACTCAACAACTGCCCAATACTCCTTTGATCAGAGGAAATTCTCCATCAACATACTCCAATGATCATAATGACCATCAAATCGGGGAATAGCAGCTTGCACAAAGTTGTTCTCTGCAACCATGAATGACCAAGGGAGAATACGAACCTGCGACTTCTTTTGAGTATCTCCCTAACGTGACTCTGATACCATTGATAACAAATAATATGAAGAACAGAGCAAAGAGATGGAATTGATAAAAAGAACTGCAACTCTATTCACTTTATTAAAACTGAAATTCTAAAATAACAATGACGGTTGGATAAAAACTGACTAACTAATCCAGATAATTTGAAAACAACTTTCTAACAACAAGGCATAAAGGAAAACAACTAAAACAAAATAATCCAAACTAACTTAGAAATAAATTTCCAATAGTGAGATGGTCATATAGTTTAAAGATGGCTGTAAATATGTAAGGAGATAAATGATCTTCTTGTCTAATACCCTAGTGACTTTTAAATGCCTGGGAATGAACCTCATTTATATAGCAGGCAAAGATAGGTGAGGAAATACATGAGTTGATTCAGAATTCACCGGGATAAGGGTCATAGAATTTGTAATGTCTTTCCAAGAGACCATGTCAAAAACCTTGACCATATCAATTTTTATAAGCATGTGTTTGGTTCTATCTTTCTGCAAGGAGTGAGCTAATTCTTGGGCCATAAGGATATTATTTTGGATTGACCTTCCAGGTATATAAGCATATTGCACAGGATTTATAAGATCACCTAGGATGGGTTTTATTCTGTTGGCCAAAAGCTTAGCTATGACTTTATAAAGGACATTACATAAAGCAATAGGTTTATAGTCTGTGACAAGGTTGGGTCTCTACTTCTTAGGTATAAATATTGGTGAGGTATTTGACCACCGGGTGGAAGCATACATGATTGAGAAGAATGAGAGAATTTCTTGTGTAATATCCTGACCCACAATATCCTAGTATTGTTTGTAGAATTCCACTGTGAAGCCATCAAGCCCAGGAGCTTTACCTGGGGCCATTGACCAAAGGCATTTTTTTTACCTCGTTAGTAGTGAAAGGTGCAATGAATGAAGAATGCTAAGAGGAGGCTAGGGTGGGGAGGGAGGGCCATTGCTCAAGGTCAATTGAGGGACTAGTTTCAGGGATGCCAAAGTTTCTGATAATGTGAGACAAAAAACCTTTTATTTGTATTGGGTCATTTATTGTCTGTCCTTGCTGATCAGAGATACTAGTGATTTTATTTTCTCTATGTCTCATAAGAGTAGTTAGGTGGAAGAATTTTATATTTTTGTCTCCATCAATTAACTAGTTAATTCTAAATTTACTCCACCATTTAAGATTGATTTGTCTTAGTAGGGCAGCATGGATGTTATACATGGCTCTAAGATTACCTATCTCTTCCTCACAAAGGCCTGAACTGGCATCCTTGAGTTCCAGTGACTAGCTTAAGCCTATTTTCTAGTCTACCTAACCGTGCAAGTTTTTACTTGTAACTGCTAACAATATACTTCTATCTACTTTTTTTTCTCAAGAGGCGTCAATGGCACACCTTAGCTCCTCCTTTGATACTAAATTACTAATCATTAGAACTATGTGTATATATGGATTTCTTGTTCGAGTAGGAAGATTTCAATATTAAAATATATTTTTGGTAGAATTGATCATTTCGTTCTACAATTTCATGTTTTATGTGTTCACTCGGACTTTCCTTGTCGACTCTTATTTATGAGTTTCATAACCTTGGGTTTAAAATTTTGAGAATGCAGACGTGTTTGATATTAGTCTTCCATTTATATCAAAATGATATATTGTATTTTAAATATGTTGCTACTATTCATTTTTTCTATTCGAGAGAGCTTGTTATAATCATCCTTATTTGATATCAAATTAAAATGAAGATTTTATGCTCTTGCGACAATGTCCAACTTTGAATGTACTTGATTATCATTATGATGTCATATAAGCGGGCATCCCTTTATATAAAATGATCTCTTTGAAATATTGTTACTGATATCCTGCCCTTATTGATATTACATATAGGTCATGTGTGTTTCTTCTCTTCAATAAGAAGTATTTGAGATGAAACAAATTCTTCTAGGTTTGGAAAGTAGGGGCGGCTTCTTATGCTCTTCTTCCACCCAAGCACATAGGCTTTCTCTTCCGACTGAAATATTGGTGGGAGGCCTAATGACCGTTGTTGTGAAGAGGAAAAATTGTTTGATTTAGATGATTCTTTAAGTTTACATCAGCGGCTCAGTTATAAGATAACTAGTTGTGGGATTTTCAAAATAGAAGACTGAAGGCTTCACTTAGCAATTGCGCTTTATAAATGAAAGGAGTGGAACGAAGTGTCACTTCGGGAAACATGGGTATTGAAAATCTTAAAAACCTATGGGTTCCCATTTTTGAAGGAATTCTTGCCAAGATGACGCACCATACGTACTAAAATTGTTTGGGAGACATTGGCCACCCATGACCTTGGCTTTTTAGAGAATCCCGCTCCTCTATTGTAGGACTTGTAGCTCGGCAATCCATTGGGTAGGCTTGTTTCTCCTTCAAGTTTTGAGTGTCTTCTTGATAGTTATAGTGGCCCATAGGCGTGAAGTGGGGTTATCTTAAACCATCCGAAGAGCCAAGATCTCGTAAAGGAAAAATGAGCCGGATTTAGACCTGCATGATACCTGCAACACCAAAGACTTCCCAAACTATCAAATGATCATGATTATATTCGAGAAGTTATCATGATCATTTTATAGTTCTGTTGATGCATCAACAATATCAAGTGATGATGCGGCTTTTAACGACTCATCATTAGAATGAATTGATGAACATTTTTCTAATATTTGAATGCCTCGAGAAGGATTTTCTCTTTGCTTTGCAATATCATTAGTGGGATGACGACCAGATGGTGCAATGACTTTTTCTTCATCCTTTTCTTTCCCGTTACAAAATGTTGAAAACATATGCAGAAAAAAACAATAGCATCTTTAAATTATATATATCGAGATATGCAATTTTTAAATTCATCAAACATAATATGAAAATGCTGAGGAGAATTACATCGTCTCACATCTTCATTTAAATAGTCAAGAGAATGATATTCGCAATTGAAAAATTAATTTCTTATGTTCGGAGGCTCTTATAACCAATAAAAAATATTTTAAGAAACAATGATGATGATTGGTAACAAACAAAAACAACATTAATGATAAGACACTCACAAGAAGGTAAAGAGACCAGATACGAATAATTTCATTAACTTTGTTTGGTGAGGATGATGGCCAGACAATTCATCAACTTCGTATCAAATCACACACATTCAAACAGAGTCACTTTATTTTTTAATCATCCAAGATATTCTAATTCAATGACATTCTTAAAAATACCATAGTAATCATTTTCATTTTGGCCATCGGTCGAGCCTTTAAAATATGCACCACTATTGATTATTTTTTTCCATGCGACCAATTATCCATGTGAAATTTATATGCATTCACAAAATGAATTGGTAAAATTGTGACATGTTGACGAAGTCCCCATGCTAAATCATGTAAGTAAGTATTAACCATCATATTCTGAACCTAAAAATAAAAATATATCGTTCGAGACAAATTGTGATGAAAATCCATCACAATTTGTGTTGAAAGAATGTCGTATCAAATTCTGACATAAATTGAGAGGAATATTTGATCAATGCAAATTTTCGCCGCAATTTCATAACTCTCTTGTAGTGTCAGAGACCATGTAATCGAAATAAATATTTTAATGCAAAAGTAACAAAAATCTAAATTAAGCTGAATTAATATATTTTTTTATGCTTAGCACGAGTCACAAAACACATTTTTTGTCAACGCCAAATCATGCTTTTCTTCATGTCATTAGTTAAGCATTATTGATGCTAGTTAGCTAGATGGACAATTTCTTGTAAAGTGTGATTACTTTTTCTCTCAATTTTTCATTTAAATGAATTCTATGCATTTTCCTTTTCTGATTAGTTCTTGTAAAATCAAACAAAGAAGGCATGTGTTATAGTTTATCTAATTAAATCTAACATATCTAACTTTTATATCTATAATTTTTTTGTTATTTTTCTCATTTTATTTATTTTTATTTAACTAATTTGTTCCTCGCTCGATACACATATGAAGATTTCACCTGCACAAAAAATGAACATTATTTTTTTTATCAAATTATCTTTCTTCTAATTAATATAAATAAATATAATTTTCCAATTATTATTTTAACATATTTTAATTTACTATCTTTTGAAAACTATATCAAAAGAGATTTAAAATAACAATATTAAAGGGACCATTAGTTTGTTCTTTTGGCTAAAAAAGATATTAATTATTTTGCCATAAGACTTTATTCTTTTATATAATGCATATAAATAAGTTCATAGTTTTATGACAAAAATAAGAGAACTATAGTTTTTTAACTGAATTTTGGATTGCACATATAATCGCACCTATCGTCCATAGGGTATAACTCATGTTGTTTCAACCTTTGTAGTTCTCGCTTGGGCCGACCCGTTAAAGAAAAAAGAGGAGCCAGACAAATACTTGAATCAAAATAAAAAAAAGTTTCTCGTGTTTTTAACACAATAAGTATAATTTTTTTCCTGTTTAAAATTTTAAAACAGTTAATAGTCTATATAGTCTGCATGATGTTAGAGTAAAGTCTTTGAATTTAAACTTAGACGTATCGCATATTAAAAATTATTTTTTTTCTTTTTTATGGTCCACATGATGGATTAGGTTCACACACGACTCTCACGGAAATAAAGAAAATTGTTAATTATTAAAAAAATAATTAGTAACTAGTAAAAGAAAATGGGAGGACCACATTTAAATAAAAAAATAAAAGAAACAAAAAAGAATATTAAATATTTATTTATATTAATTTATCTAACTTAGTAGTTTTTGAATTAATTCAGTAGGCAAGCTTAACTGCTTTACGCTGCTATGTTACATAGAGTAATATAGATATTACTTTGGTCCCTCCCGAATCATCATCATTAAAAATAGCTAATTTTAAACAATTTATATTCTCAAAATTATAGAAATAATTCGTTGTTCGTGTAAAACTATTATAGGATGTGGATTAATTATATCCGAATTCGATCAACCATATGCTTATGACATCATTTTTCATTATGCAATTAATGTAAGCCATGCACATAAATAGCCCAAAGGCCTAGGGATATGAGCAAAATGTTTATAATTAACAAAAGTAAATTTATCTTTTCGCAGGGAAGATATTTATAAATAAATAAAATTGATCGACCATCGGGTTTGCGACACGTGTCCCTTACTTGATTATATAAATATCAACCGACCTATTTCTTCTTCTCTCTCCTTCATCTGATTGCTATAGGAAATTTCTCATTTCCTCCCACTCGACGCCGTCGTGAGACGTTCGTTGCCAGGGCGAGTTCGTCAGCGAGGGTTCCGGTGATGGCGACGACATCGATAGGTAGATCTACACTCGTCTCATCGACACTAGTACAATGGTCGAGGCTGATTGGTATTTCTGCATGTGTTTGCAGCTCGGACACGGAGAGACGACGACAACATGAAGAAACAAAAATCCAGTGACATCTCAGTCGATTTCTAGCCGATCCTTCTTCGGTGAGTTTGACATTGAACTAGTGTGTTATTGATGAGGTTTTGATGGAATTTAATTTGGTTTTCGTTGATATGCTCACGCAAGGTATTGTGCTCCGTGATTTCGGTGTTTCAGAAGCTTGTCGGTGTTATCTTGCGCTCTCGATCAATCATCGGTGAGTAATCACAAGTTACTAGTTCTAGTCTCATGTGATTACGAGATCTCATGGTGTTTTCTTATCTCCCTTCAGTTACAGTCCCGGGTTGGCATCGGCGCACGTTCATCGCCGGAGCCGAGAGAGAGACGACGTGCATTTATTCCTCTTCTACTTTCGGTGAGCATAACCAAGTTTGTCCATTGATTACTCACAACATCGAATTCGCTTGATTGATTATTCTCATTGAACCATCGATTTCTTTCTAGTCGTGATACTATCGCAATTCAGAGACGCCACCATCGGAGTTAATGACTACAGATCTGCTCCTTCTTTCCTTCTTCTATTTTCAAGTAAGCAGCTGACCGAAACCCCCATATACAAATGAAAGATACATCTAGAGGTTTAATTGCATGATTAGGATTAAATGCATTATATGGAATGCCTAATAAGTATCATTAAAACTTAGTTAACAATTGAATAATTGATCTATTTTCGGAAGACTAATATGTTTAATTAAACTGAGTATTAAATCTGATTCAGGTGTTGGATATGATTTATTATTTGATCTAAGGAGACCAATCTGAGTATCAATATGATTAATTATTCTTTTGGACAACTGTCGACTAAAATTACTATACTATATATACAATGATAATTGGTTCTACAGATTAACTGGAAAAGTTCGTTAATAATTATGTTGATGCTTATGTGTATATATATATATATATATATAGAAGTTATAATGAATCTGATTGTTTAAATATAAGTTTTATGCACAAAAGAGTGAGTTAACATGTTGGCTGAAAAGTAAATGATAATTATGTGGAGAAGTTAGTTAACTAATTAGCGACATGATTTAAAAGGGGATTAATTTGTTAAGTAGAGAGTAATAACTATTCTTTTAGCTAAGTACTAGGCTGAGTTTTAGGTCAAGTATAGTAACTAGTACATATATATGTGTATACTGATGTGTATGAGCAATTGTCACTTTCTATGATATATAAGTAGCGTCCTTATGAAAATGTGATTAGGAGATAATAACAAGCATGCCAATTAATTTTCATTTAAGTAAAGCATATACCATAACATGGTTGGTGATTAGTGATATAGTAAGAATGTTGGAAGTCGGATGCAAGAGTAATGATGGTTTAAATCTGAAATTTATAAATGTTAAATGTTATAGGATCGAATTGGATTTTTTAAACCTTATACGAGAACGTATAAATTAAGTATTTGATTATATGTACATGAGAACTTATAAAATCTAATTGGATAATTGATTGGGTTCTCGTTTGATTGATTTACTCGGACGCAAGAGACCTGGCAAGGTCTAGCGTAGCCAAGGAGAGTGAGTTTTCCATCAACCTTTATTAATGCCACATCATGGTGGTCCAATAATCATTTTCTTAGCTCATGTGGTTAATTATATTAATTAATGATGTGATTATCATTTGAACTAATGTTATGATGTGTGGGATTCGGTCTTTCAATGTCTTCTGTATGGATTTATGTGCTTGATTCTTCGAGATTTATAGATGATGGTTTACATGGTTTTCGATGTGTGAAAACTTTTATATCATGCTCCATAATCCTGGAGATTGAATTAGTTCTAATTTCAAGAACTATTTTTGAGTTAGTATCATGATATATGTATACTTCATGCATGTGCATTTAGAACGTGCATGGTAGCTCAATAAGGGTGAGGTAATGATGATGGTGATAGCTCTCCCTCATTCGGGCGAGCGATAGCTCGCGGGGTCAAGGTGATCTACACAATGGTCATGATGATGATTATGCTAGTAGCTCTCCCTTGTGTGGGCGAGTACCAAACTCGCAGAGTCGAGGTGATCTGCATATGATTGATGATGAGATGCTCTCGTGTGGGTGAGCAATGGTTCGCGGGGTCGAGGTGGTCACGAGCCATGGCATATCATGTATGTACTCGTGGATGGCGATGTATCGTGTCACATAGACATAGTGCATGCATATCTTGTTTCATTTTTGCATCATCATTGTTAGTATTTTCCATAAATGAAGCTATGTATGATATAAAACCTTATGGAGTGTTGATGATGGTTTTCTGATATGTTTCTGTTGGATTTATTTTACGGATGGTTTAAACATTTTATGGAGCCATTTTTTTCACTCATGAGCTATTTCATGCTCACCTCTTTATTATTATTATTTTGTAGGTGAGGAGCAGGAGATACTCCTCGAGGATTGATGACATAGTCATCGTGCATGCTCATCGGGCAATAAAAGGGAAAATAATTAGGTTGTGCATGGATATGAGAGTTTGGAGAGGTTTTGATTTTATAATCTTGCCCATTCTTGTCATGTTAATAGATTTTACCTATATTTCGAACCTTTGTGCCTGTTTATTCGTTATTATGTGTCGTAGTGTTGTGAACTCCTTGTTGGGGCATGTGACCCTTTACTTTTACCTTTTATATTCCATTGATTTTATGTAATTCGGTCTTGGCCCATTATATCCAGTGTATATGTCGCATGGACTCATTTTAAGAAAAGGTCATGTTGAAATTTTTGGCAAATTTGAGAGTTAGAATTGTTTCTAACTGTTGTCTTCATAGTTTGAATTTGAATTTGTGAAATGTCGTAACACCCACTTGTCGCATCCCGAGCGGCGTGTTTGGGGTGTGACAAATTATGGTATCAAATTTCAGGCTTTAAGTCAAACACAATGATGTGGGTAGAGTCGGGGTTAAAATTAAAAATAAATTTGTATGTGCTTGTTGAATTGTGCTTTTATGCATATTTATGCCTATGTTTGTTGTCTAATACTTGTTCTTGATAAAAGTGATGATGATATGTGCTAGGGTTAGCATAAGTGAGGTAGATCACTACATGAAATGTTATATACCCTAAATTAAGTATCAAGATGATTATACCTTGTGCAAGTATATCAAAATGGATGTCTTTTGATTTCAAGGATACTAATGAGTGAAAATGTTGGACATAATGGCGCCCACGACCTGACAACATGCTCGGGAGTGGCATGATGGATCAGGAGGATCTGAGACTAGTTCTCATCAGCAGGATAGAGCCAATGGAGATAGCACTAGAGAGATGCCGCATAAACAGGCGCATACTATTGTGCCACTAGAGGGACATACCACAGCTCCAGTCGGAGGATACACAACAACATTAGTTAGAGGACAAATGCCACCACTCGAGAGCTATTACTAGTCATAGCACCATCATCATCGCCGGTGCAACACGTCACCCGATATGCAGAGCGGTTGGACCTGTTAGTGAGGTAGGTGCGAGACATGAGTATTAAGGATTTTGACGGTCAACCGGATCGTGCCCGAGCTGAGTCCTGGTTACACCGTTTGGAGAGGACTTATCAAATGATGTCTTTTTCTGACGACCAACGTATGCAGATCACTTAGTATTTGATGGTCGAGAGAGCGTTGGCCTGGTGGACGAGTGGGAGCACCACTCTAGGTGCAGGATGAGTCTGGACAGAGTTCAAGATCACATTCAAGAGTAGTTACGTACCAACCATTCACCATCTTAGGAGGACTTAAGAATTTATACATTTGAGACAAAGAGATGATATTGTGGCAGAGTTCACCGCCAATTTCGAGAGGCTAACTGAGTACACGACAACCATTGTGTCCACAAACGAGAGTCTATAAGTACTATACCTTGAAAAGTACTCCCTCTGGATCAAGGAGCATATTGGCTGCATTGGAGCTGAGTCCTATGAGAGGGCTAAAGATTTGGCATTTGTTGCGAAGGAGTAGATGAATGCCAGAGCGAGGCGAGCACAACTTGATAAGAGGAGGACATCAGGTGATCGGTTGAGAGATGCCGATAAGAGAGGCAAGATTGATGGTTCACATCAGAGGACACATTGGTCTCCAGCTGTCAAGGTAGAGAGTGCAACACCTCAGAGGACAGGACAACCTATTAGAGGCAGATTATATGTAGGAGGTTATTGCCCTAAGAGGAGTACTTTTCATAGATGTGGCAAGCAGCACAGTGGCAGATGCTGGATAGGAGATGGCGGGCTATGACATGTTTCAGGTGCAGATAGGTTGGACACAAGAGGAGTGAGTGTTCAGAGGCTGATACACCATTTGTGGCGTCGGAGGTTCATGACCACTAGTAGCAGCACGACCCCTAGCAGTACCAACATGACCAGCAACATCAGGCAATAGAGGACCAACATCCACACCATAGGGCAAGGGCAAGGCCGTTGCCAACACATCTAGAGGACAAAGAGTAGGTACAATGGGACTACCGAGGGTCTATGCTTTGAGAGGAAGTTGCAATCAGCCCGGAGGTGGTTACATGTTCGGTTTTTGTTAACCATAGATGTATGATGCTTTTATTTGATCCGGGTGCCTCTTGTTCTTTTATTTCCCTTGTCTGCGGATCTTTAATTACTGTTGAGATTTATTCTTTGATACAGATTTATCTATTTTTTTTGCCCTCTGGTGATTCTCTAGTTGCTAGACATGTATTTAGAGAGTGTGCATTGATGATATGTGTGGTAGAGTTGTCGCTGATTTGGTAGTTATTGATATCCACTGATTTGATGTCATCCTTGGAATGGATTGGTTCGCTCGTCATGAGACAATCATGCATTGCCATACCAAGGAGGTGCAATTTAGGTCGCCTACAAGAGACATGGTAGTTTCCAAGGGTGACAGGAGGATATTACCATCTTATGTGGTATCCAGCATGGTGGCCAGACGGATGTTGTATGAGGGTTGCGAGGCTGGATGTGCTTGTAGTTTAGGAGTTTTTGGATGAATTTCCTGAGACACTACCAAGGTTGCCTATGGACAGAGAGATAAACTTCGAGATTGAGTTGTTTCCAAGCACAAAGCCGATTTGATTCCACCATATAAGATGGCACCAATTGAGCTCAAGGAGCTCAAGATGCAGTTACAAGAGTTGTTAGATCTTGGATTTATTTGCCCAAGTGTATCACCATAGAGTGCACCCTTTCTCTTCATGAGGAAGAAGGATAGATCTATGAGGATGTGTATCGACTACAGGCAACTGAACAAGGTCGAAGTACATGTTTCCTAGGATCGATTATCTATTTGATTATATGCGAGGGGCGAATATGTTTTCCAAGATCGACTTGAGATCTGGTTACCATCAGTTGAGGATCAGTGATACTGACGTGAGGAAGTCCTCCTTTAGGACTAGATATGGTCACTACGAGTTCCTGGTGATGCCATTTGGCTTGATGAATGCTCCAACACATTCATGGACTTGATGAACATGATGTTTAGATATTTCCTTGATGTCTTTGTCATGGTGTTCATCGACGATATACTAATTTACTCGCCTAGTGCTGAGATGCATGAGTCACAGTTGAGGACAGTGTTGGAGACACTTAGGCGACGCCAATTGTATGCCAAGTTCTCCAAGTATCAGTTCTGCATTGATAAAGTGACATTCTTGGGACATGTGATATTTGTGGATAGGGTGCTTGTTGATCCATCCAAGATAGAGTGTGTAGTGAAGTAGGAGGTGTCTAGAAATGCCTAGGAGGTCCGTAGTTTTCTCGGATTGGTTGGATATTACAAGAGATTTGTTCATGGGGGCTTCTCCACTATCGCTGCACCGCTCACACAACTATTGAGAAAGAATGCCAAGTTTGTATGGACTGAAAGGTGCGAGAGAAGCTTTCAGGAGCTGAAGAGTCGGTTGGTCATTGCACCGATTATAGTTCTACCCGAGGGCCGGGAGAACTTTGTTGTTTATAGCGATGCCTCGCGACAGGGATTGAGTTGTGTACTAATGCAACATGGAAGGGTAATTGCCAATGAATCTAGGAAGTTGAAGATGCATGAGGTGAATTATTGGACCCATGACCAAGAGTTGACAGTCATAGTCTTCGCCTTGAAGATATGGAAGCATTATTTGTATTGAGAGCACGTTCAAATCTTCACAGACCATAAGACATTAAAGAAACTGAAGACACAAAAGGAGCTCAATGCTAGACATCGCCGATGGATGGAGTTCATCAAGGATTATGACCCAACTCGTGAGTATCATTAATGAAAGGTGAATGTCATGGCAGATGCGTTGAGCCGTAAATTCACAGGCGGTGTTACACCCGAGGACGTAGATAGAATCTCTTTAGTACATGAGTTATCGAGGTTGATCTTCAACCTCAAAATTGACAGCTATAGTGGATTGTTGTGCAGACTTAGGGTTAGACCTATATTGATTGATATGATCATCAAGGCACAGACACTCGATGTTGTTGAATCTAGGATCCCGAGAATATTTTGAATGATCACAAATTTGTAAGTGAACTCAGCCTGTACTAATGAACTTGTTTGAGTTGATTTCTGTAACATGATATATTCAAGTTCAGTACAGCGGTCGACCTGAGCTAAAGGAATGGACGACCTCTGCACACGTAATTTATACATGAAGAACCATATGTGTACAGTGGGCATCCTAAGAATATAAGCAGTCGACCAGTATCGGAGGATTGACATGAAGTGGAGAAGCAGAGCATAAACGGTCGACCAAAGAAGAAGAGAGGTTGACCGATAACGGGGGAGTGTATATGGAGGAGGAAGGCACAGACGGTCGACCAAAGGTGTAAAGCGGGCGACCGATAATGAAGAACAGTGGGGGATCAGAGGAAGACCGGTCGATCAGA
>LTAE01004433.1:5952-32459 GCA_001647135.1 Pontederia paniculata | reverse complement strand
TTAAAAAATATTAAATCTAAATTGTTGATATTTTCATGATATTTGCTCAATGGAGAAATAAAAATTAAGCAAATAATTGTTATTTTTAAAGAGTTCTAACTAAAGTAACATAAAGAAGATACTACAAAGAGTACATTGACAATTAAGAAATAAACTAAACAACCAAAGACATAATAATTATTTTGAACTAATTTTATGAAAATTTTAAATTTAAATTAATAATTAATTTTCAATTTATAGTTTATCAAATAATAATTTTTATTTATTTTAAATGAGTACAAATGCAAGTAAAATATAAAATTGTATTTTATTAAACTTTAAGTGATGTATTTATAGATGTATAATATAGATAATTATTTGATGCACATATAGAAAATATTCATAGAGTTACATTAATTAAAAAATATTAAATCTAAATTGTTGATATTTTCATGATATTTGCTCAATGGAGAAATAAAAATTAAGCAAATAATTGTTATTTTTAAAGAGTTCTAACTAAAGTAACATAAAGAAGATACTACAAAGAGTACATTGACAATTAAGAAATAAACTAAACAACCAAAGACATAATAATTATTTTGAACTAATTTTATGAAAATTTTAAATTTAAATTAATAATTAATTTTCAATTTATAGTTTATCAAACAATAATTTTTATTTATTTTAAATGAGTACAAATGCAAGTAAAATATAAAATTGTATTTTATTAAACTTTAAGTGATGCATTTATAGATGTATAATATAGATAATTATTTGATGCACATATAGAAAATATTCATAGAATTACATTAGATATATGAATATATATATGTATAAGTTATATTTTTATTATTATGTAGTCCTTAAGTTAAAATCATCATTAACTTATTCTTACAAAATTAATAATTTATATTTTTAAGTAAGAACAATAATGATATAATTATATTCATTGTTGAATATTTTGGTGCAACATGTTTATTTATATTTCAATAATATATTTTTATTGTATAAATTATTTTGATTGTCGTTGTAGTTTATTAAATTCTGCATTTGAATTTAAATTACTAAACACAAGAAAGTACAATTGACTTGCAAAATAACGAATCTTATTCTTCGTATTTTTATTTTGACTTATTTTTTTATGAATTCTTTGTTTTCATATTAATTTTTACTTTTAAAATTGAATAATTGAGTTTATGGTAGTTATGTTTGTTGATTTTAATACTAATAAATGTTTTTCTCTATTTTTTTATTTCTTATAGGATTATGGAATTATGATATAAGACGATGCAAGTTAATTATTTATTTCTTTCTTACAAAATAAATGCTATATATTATGATAATTAAGTTGGAATAATTCATATATTTATATTATAATTTTTGTAACATTTGTGCATTGCGCGGGTAAATAGATTAGTATTATATAAAAGTAAAATAATCTTATGCCACATGTCACATTCACAATATCCTATGCAACAGATCACATCAATATTTTTTTAAAAATAAAAAATAAAAAAATAAAATAGCTTAAATAGTTATTTTCAATTAATAAAATTATTAAAATACTATTGAAAAAAATAGTTATAAATATGGATAGAATTTTATCTTATCTTTTCTCTACAAATAAAAGAAGAACAAATTCACACCACATCACAAATACTTCAAGTAATTAATTATTTGTAAAAAGTAAGAGTTATGAAAAAAATAAAAATTATTTATAAAGAATCTTAATTGAATAACTTAAGATTCATCTTACATCTAATTCAAGTAACTAATTATTTATAAAAAGTAACTCACAAAGAAAATACAAATTATTTATAAAGAGTCCTAATTCAAATAACTTAATTTACTATCTTTGGAACAAAATAAGGATTCATATGACACGTGTCGTGCCCACAATTTTTTAAATAAAAAATAAAATAGCTCAAATAATAACTTTTAGTTATTAATAAAACTAGTTCATTAACTCGTGCGATTAACATACACTATTTTTGAAAAATACTAATTAAATATAAATATATATATATTAATTATAGAGAGATAAGTCGATTGTAAGAGTGTTCATGGATCAGATTCCTTTTCGAGATTAAATATGATTCATCTTGATCAATTTTGATTAAATCGAGTTGGTTAGTCTCAAATTTGATCCAACTTAATTTTTATTTGGTCAAGTTCGATTAGATCGGATCATCATATTTCTAATTATTTTTTTTATATTTTAAATTAATTTTTATGATATTTAATATTAATTATATTATTAAAAAATATCATATTTTCCAAAATTTTGCAATACTTTTCAAGGATATAAAGCATTATATTTTTATATATTTTAATTATAAAATAATATAAGATTTTTTTTCTAAATTAATTTGTTCAACTTAATAAAAAGATACACAAGAATTCAGATCAGCATGTCGAGTTAGGTTAATCGAGTTTGAAAAATTAAAATTCGTACTCGATTCATTGGTCATCGAATTAGTTCGTGTTTGATCGGACTTATAATCTAAACCAACCTAATTGACGTTGGATCAACTCCGATGATTAGGTTCACCAAGTCAACAAACCCATTAAATACCCTTAATCAATTAAAATAAAAGTAAGAATATTAAATTAAAATGATCAAATTAGTTGATACTAATGTAAAATTCTTAATTTCTTTTTACTTCAATTTATCTTCAAACACATGCATTGTGTTACGAATATTACAAAAATATAATAATATATAATTTATATATAAGAAAACATATTTATTATATTTATCTAATTACTTAGTTTAGTCTCATATTATATTACGATTTTTATCGATTTTGTTTGATATATGTTGATATAGAGTTTAGGTTTTTTGCTTAATGTAAAAATATTAATTTGTTAAATTGATGTGTTTGATAAACAAAATTGAGCAGCAATGTAAAAAAAATTAGCAATCATTTTAGTAGCATAATCCCATTAAAGTTTAGAAGTTGAGAAATAAAGATCTATTTTTCAATACTAATTTGCCTTTTCTATTAGACATTTTTTCCCAATTAGTAAAATGAAAAGATACATCTAACATTAAAATTACTTACTCAATTAATGATAAGTCAAGTTAAAATAATTATGTTATATTGTGCGTGAAAATTAATTTCATATAAAAACAGTATATTTTTATATGTTCTATAGATAATAGATGCGTGTAAATATAATATAATAAAAAAATATTTGTTCAAAATCTCTAAGGTCATATAAATAAATTACTTAAAACTTTTAGAAAGAAAATTTTGAATGTGAATAAATTATATTTTTTTTTATAATTTATTATATAAACTCATTAAATTTATTTACGTCATTTCATACTTCTCAACTATTTCAACTGTTATATTTATCACTACTTTTATCCTATAATTGAACTCATAAACACTCATCACTAATAGTTAATAAATCATTATCCGACACTTAATATTTTTGTCAACAATGAATTAACCTATCCACATTATATAGAGATCATATAAAATATTATATGTAGTATTTTTTATTTTTTATAAATTGAAAATATTATTAACATTAAACTATTTTTTTATAAAGAAGTTGAAAATATCACTACACATATTTATCTTTCGTTTATTTGAATTTTAGAAACATATTTATCTCTTCCTATACATATTTAATCGAATTAAGATTCTCAGTTCTAATCAAATTAAATTTATTTGCTTGAGTTAGAACTATTTTAAAATAATCAATATATATTTGTTGGATTTTCTCTTGAAAGAAAACAATAACTATGCGAATAATAATATATTAGAGGTTTTAAGAAAATATCTAACATTCAAATAATTATTTAAGAAATATGTAATTGATCATTAAAATAATACTTGATTGAGAACTCTTTTAAAATAATTATTTTTTTCACTCTTTTATGTTTCCACATAAACAATATTAAAAACTAAATAATAAATTTAAATTTTATTTTAAAGTTACTTAAATATGCTTGTTAAAATATTTATTATTTCATTATTTTTTTATGAAAGATATACTTTATTTTCTTCAGAATAAAATATTCAAAAATATTTTAATTTTCTTAATTTATTCAAATTTGAACTCGTTTAAAATAATCATCATTTACTTATTACTATAAATATTCAAGGTGTAATTACGAAAATAATAATAAATTGTTTTTTATCTATTTGATTCTTAACATAATATTTATTTAGATAAGTTTTCTTATTAAAATTTATGTGTCAATTTATTTTATTTTACTCATGGATTCTTTTTAATATATCTGATACAATTTATTTATTTATTTTCTCAATTCATTTTAGGAAATTAAATTCCAAATTATTTTTAGTTTTTTTATTTGCTTCGTTCTCACTCTTTTAAAATTATTATTGTTTCTTACACTCTTTTTTCATAACAAAATAAACTCCAAAAAACTAAATTATAAATTTACTTTTTTAAAATATTTTATGCATTAAAAAATTATTATAAAATAAATTTATATCATTGCAGAGAAGATAATAATGTATTATACTTTTATCTTTTCAATATTATTATTTATTGCACCTTTTTAATGGAAAAATAAACTTCAAAAAAGTAAATCATAAATTTATATTTTCATAATTTGCTTAAAATATTTTATACATAAAAAATATTATAAAATTTATATTATTACACAGAAGATAGTAATAATGTATTATACTTTTATCTTTCCAAATTTGTCTTTCATTTTATTCAGAAACATTCTGTTTGTTATTTTTTTCCAATAATTAGTTAATTGAATAAGTTCTGATATGGTATGAGATTTTAAGATAAAACTTTATTCATATTGATATCTTAAAAAAATTACCAATAGTATTTTAATAATTTTATTAACTAATATATTATTTAACCTATTTTATTTTTTATTTTGAAAATTATGGATGTGACACATGGAACAAGATTATTTGTTTTATTCTTTAGATAATAAAATATTATTTTTCTTAAGTTATTTGAATTATGACTCTTTATAAATAATTTTTATTTTCTTTTGGATTCTTACTTTTTTATAAATAATTAGTACTTGAATTAGATGTTATGTGATATAGGATTATTCTCTTGTAGAGAAAAGATATAATTTTATCTATATTCATAACTAAAAAAATTACCAATAGGTTTTTAGTTAAAAACTATTGTTTAAGCTATTTTAATTATTATTTCAAAACATTGTGGACGTAACTCGTGGCATAGGACATTGTTGCACGACATGTATATACACATACATACATACATACACACACACACACACACACATATACATACATACATATATATATATATATATATTTATATATATATAGTTACTTGAATTATATGTAATGTGATATTAGATTATTCTCCTCTTATTTGTATATAAAAATAAGATAAAATTTATCCATATTTTTATCAATAGTCTTTTTTTATAATTTTATTCAATTGAAAACTATTATTTAAGCTATTTAATTTTTTATTTAAAAAAATATGGATGTGACACATGGCATAAAATTATTTTGCTTTTACAATATATATAGATATATTATATTACATGGTTTCATGAGATATCACCACTTGGCGATTTCGACTTCTCATATATATATATTATATATATATATATATATATATATATATAATTTCACCTCTTATATATATCGACTTTAGCTTATATATATTATTTAATTATTACTAAGACTTTTGAAATTATATGGAAAATGCATATAATAGTTAAAGAAATTATCTCTTATATTTATATGACTTTATTGTTACATATTTAAAATAATTTATTTTTTTTTCTATTAGGTATGTGGTTGTAACTCTACATGCTCTAGATTGAAATGATATAAACTACATTAAAAATAATGCAAATTGCACAATTCGATCTGTTATTTTTTAAGAAAATATTATCCCTTCATACTTTCTTAATTCTTAGAAAGGATAGGATTGAGATGACACAAATGACAATTTTCATTCATCATCTATTTATAGTGCAAATGTACAATGCTTTAAATAATAGAGTTATTTCTATTTTCCTCCCTCGAACTATTGTGAAATTCTAGATCTAACCCAAGTATAAAACTAGGTAGAAGTAGGTCTAAACTATTCTCGACTAGATAATTTCATCCACAAATCCGGTTTTTTTATTTTTCAAATTGTTTTAATTCATTAAATTACTATTTTACCCTCCAAAGTAAAAAAATCATTCTTTCCTACTTCCACTCTTCCTCTCTCCTCTCTCTCTCTCCGTCAATCTACTCTCTATGGTTTCTCTCTCCTTATACATTTGCTCGTTGAATTCGTGCAGGCGAGTAGCTTGCCTACACATGAATTCGCGCAAGCGAGCAACTTGCCTGCGCATGAATTTGCGTAGGCGAGCATGCGCACGAATTCGCGCAGGCGAGCAGAGCTTCCCTGCGCGCATTTTTGCACAGGCGAGCGCTACTTGCTCGCGAATGCGAGAACGCGCAGCCTACTCATTTGCGCAGGCGAGCATAGCTTCCCTGCGCGCGTTTTTGCACAGGCGAGCGCTACTTGCTCGCGAGTGCGAGAACGCGCAGCCTACTCGTTTGCATAGGCGAGGGAGGCTGCATGCGTTTTTGCACAAGCAAGTGTTGTTCGCTCGCAAGCGCGCAAACACACGAACGTGCAGGTGAGTTGCACCGCATTTTTGCTCAGGTGAGCGGGCGAACGCACAGGCGAGCAGAGCATTTTAACGCAGGCGAGCGCTGCTCTTTCGTGAGTGCGCGAACAAGCATTGTGGCGCGACTTTTGTAGGCGAGCTTCGCTTGCCTGCGCACGAGCTCGCCTACGCGAATTCACAAGAGCTTGCCTGCGCGCGAATTCGTGCATGCCAACAAAGCTTGCTTGCACGTGTTTTTGCACAAGCAAGCACTACTTGCTTGCGAACGCACAGCCTGCTCGCTTGTGCAAGCGACGGAGGCGACTTCGCGCAAGCGATCAGAGCTCACCTGCACGCATTTTTGCACAGGCGAGTGCTGCTCGCTCGCAAGCACACAAACGCGTAGGCGAGCTCTGCTCGCCTGTGCCGTATTTTTGCGCAGGTGAGCGTTGGTCGCTCGTGAGTGCGCAAACGCGCAAGCTGGCGCGACTTTGCGCAGACAATTTGCACGAGCTTGCCTGCGTGCGAATTCGAGCTCGCCTGCGTGTGAAATTCGCGCGCACGAGTAGGACTTGCCTACGTGCATTTTTTCACATGCGAGTGCTACTCGCGAACGAGCGCACGAACGTGTAGGCGAGCTCTGCTTGCCTGCGCCGCATTTTTTGCGCAGGCGAGTGCGTGAACGCGCATGCGTAGCTCTACTTGCCTGCGCCGCATATTTGCGCAGGCGAGCGCTGCTCGGTCGCGAGTGCACAAACACGCAGGCTAGAGAGAGAAACCAGAGACAAAACGACTAAGAGGAAAGAGAGTAGAGAGACAGCGAGAGGAAGAACGGAGGAGAGAATATTTTTTTTAAAATTGAAAGGTAAATATTAATTTAATAAATTAAAATAATTTGAAAAAAAATAAGAAACTGGATTTGTGGATTAAACTGTTTAATACATAAAAGTTTAGACCTACTTCTACCCAGTTTTATAAGTTAGGATTAAGTTTGGAATTTCGCGATAGTTCGGGGAGGAAAATAAAAATAACCCTAAATAATAAATTATAAAATATATTCCTTGCTAACTACCTTTTAAAAATCTTATAATTTTTTTATACATCCGGATAATAACTATATTTTGTAGTTCTAAAAAAACTTTTTTAAAAATAAAATTTTATATTTTATTATTATATACTATGTGACTTAATGAGGGCTTGTCACTTGTCATTTTCATCTTCTCTTTTTATATAACATATATTTGAATATGTATTATTTTCATAATTAATAATAATTTAAATTATTAAGTACAATTTTGTCCTTTGATAACGAAATTGCAGAGTTTCAGTTGCATTATAGTTATAAGTTTATTAATCATTGATTAAAAAATATATATTATATAAATGATTGGACTTTAGTTTTGTATGAATGAAGATGATATTTATCAATTTCCCATGCATTTATCATTTTTTAATAATAATTATATAGATTGTACATGTTCCCCAATGCCTTCATTTTGATGTGGTGTCATCTCTTAATATATTTGTATAAGCCAAATTTTGATTTACATCAACATATAACTCTTAATATGTACGAGTTAAATGGTAGAGTACACGATCGCAACGTGAATGAATTAAGCAAAAGGTACATGCTAATCGGTAGATCATAATTCTAATAATTAAGAAAAGTTGTCATGTTTCAATGTAAATGAATAAAAGAGATAATAAAGTAAAAGAAAAATTAAGAAATGATCATTTTACCCTTTTATAAATAAAATAGTGTAAATGAATAAAAAAGATAAAGTAAAATAATACATTTATAAATCATCACTTTACCTTTTATAAATATTAATGGAACCATATCTTTTTGAATTTTATACATGAATAATCGTCCAACATTGACAATGTGATAAAGTATAAATGTAACATCTTGAAAAGCACACCTCGCCATGTGACAAAATGCATTTCTGAGAGCGCTACACATACGTACCTACTATATTTCAAAAGGAAAAAATGCGAAAGAATAAAAAATAACTTTACATTAAAATTCTAAAATTCATTTTCTATAAAATAAAAGTGTGCGAAAATTTTATTAACAATTACAATTTGATAGAAAGAAACTAAGAAACACACTATGAATCACTAAACATGTGTAAAGACGGCCACCACGATCATCTATCATCGCATGCATCAGCAGGTAAAGTAATAGCAAGTATTTATGCATCATTTATGTACCTTTTGATTATTTTCTCATGAAAGCGAGAATGGTTGACCTATAGCTTCAGAGTTGTGAAGAAAGAATAAAGAAAAAGACAAATAAGAATAATGTATGTAGGATGGATCCGTATATTTATATGATTTGTGTTATCTAGTACTTTTAAAGTTCTAGCTCATGATCTATTTGAATGATATGTCTACACATCATGATTGTTTCATAAGAAATGTTGGAATGAATATTTTGGTAAATAGTTATACTTCATTTTGCAAGATACTTATATAAATATGAAGAAAGTACATGAAAAAGTGTTGTTTAATGTAACTAGTGATGTTATGATTATGAAAGTTATATGTTATATTTGATAACTAATTGACGGATTGAAATAGACTTATATAAATATATGCTATACTTTATTATTGTTGAAAGTTATTTAGATGCAAAGAGAAGTATTTGGAGAGTTGCAATTATGCAACTATATAATATGACATGAACAAATTTCCTATTATATATTGTTGCTATTAAGACAATTATATAATATATGATATGATATGATAAGATATGAGTCAATATTCTTCAGGATAATATGGTATCCTCAAGAGATGATATGATAAGTCATATGATACGATGTGATATGATTGATACAACATGATCACACATTTGCATAGCATTCATATGCATTGATATGCTATCCTGCCGGGTTGATATGTCTGTTTTACATGGATATATGTTTACTAACCCTACCGTGTTAATATGTCCGTTTTGCAGGTCATGTCCTGCTCTCACACGACTATGATTTTGCACCGACAAAATGCAGCTCAAGTCCGAGTAGAACACAATTTGCGTCCTATCGATGACGCACATGCAAAAGGTTTTTCTGTCGAGAATGCGAGCCGTGATGGTGGACGCGGTCCGTGTTTCGAACATCAAGGTCATTTTACAAGTATTAAATCTCAATTTTCATTTAGTAATAATCATAGAAAATATGCCGAACATGAAAATCATCTAGGATTCTAAATATGCATAATTTTAACCTTAATCTATCATCATATGGCATAAACTTAACACACAATTTATACATCATGTACATGTTATCTAAAGGGATTCGTCTGTTTACATATCTAATCTTGTAGGATCTTTTTGGGTTTGCTCTTAATGATCTTTGCCTTCTCCTTCTTGTTTCACGCACTACTGCAAATCTCCTTCACGTGCTCCTGTGATTTTTGCCATAGTCCTAGAGTAAGAGAAGGGAAGAGAGATAAATAGATAGATAGATATATATAGAGAGAGTCATGGAAGAGAAAGACTCGTACCTAAGCACCTAGTGAGAGAGAGAATGCTACTAGGAGAAAAACACATGAGGATTTCTCTTTCTAGGAATGCTTATATAGGATTATCTAGGATAATATAAAATTAGAGACAAACCCTATTTATCTACCTAATCACAAATTTAATTTGATTAAATCTAATTAAATATTATTATTTAACTTAATCTTATAATTTTATTATTCTTTTATTATATATGGTATTAAAACAATTAATACCCTAACAGGATCGGCGTGAACTACTAATCCGATCCGTGTTAGGAACACAATACTACTATACACGGCGCGTGTTCAATCCGTTCTAGCAACAAGCGTTACAATAAACATAGGATTTAATGTTGGTGTACCCGGGTATGCCATGTACCCTGTCTAACAAACCGTTTGATCTGAGATCTACGGTAGATCTTATTTAAGATTATTATTCTTTATTTATTTTTTCAACCGTAGATTTCAGATCAAACGGTTTGTTAGACAGGGTACATCGGTTTGTTAGACAGGGTACATAGTATACCCGGGTACACTAACATTAAATCCATAAAAATACCATATTCATGTATCCATTTTTGAATTGAAATACGAGTTATACATTTATCATCAATGCATTTATTTCGTGGATAAATTTATAGGCCCAATTTGCTTGACAACATTTATACTCTGAAACTAAAATAGTTGTCCTCATGAAGAAAAATGGGAATACAATTCTGGTGCTATAATTATCCTTTTTTTTTGTCTAGAAGATACAATTGGGATATGGATTGAGATAATTGTTTAGGTTAACATCCATCGTATGTAAGAACGATAATCGAGATATTAGATAAAGAATCATAAAATTTTACTATAAAAACATTTCAATTTATATTGATATAAATAAATTATAAATAACACTAGTTCAACAAGTATCTTATTAATAGTCCTCAAGTTAAGTTAAATTATAATGAATTTATAATTAATAAAATTATAAATAACATATATCATAGTTATACAAGAATAATCTAATTAATTTAAGTTTAATTAACCCAAAAATAAAATAATACGATCATGCAATCAACATTTAATATACACGTAGTAAGCTATTTTAATAAAATGTTAGTATTAAACATTTATCACAATCAACTATTTTTCTCTTAATTTTCTCTATCCAAAAAACCACATTGCTTTGATAAACATGTTAGAAAAATATTGACATGGAAGAATATTATAGAATAAAGTCAATCTCAAATATGAGATGTAAATCGCATAATTTGGTTGTGATCGTTCCTTACTCATTTTAGCAACCAATGCAACTATGAGCGAGGGATAACAATATGTATTCTATACTATCATCATTTTATTACACTATATAATTATTTTTTGAACCAAACAAGATAAAAAAGACGAGGAACTTTCTTAATGAAAAAAATACTTCTAAATCTGATTTGTTTCGAAATATGTGATGCTGATTTCTTATTAGTCCTCAGGGATAAAAAAATGGGTGAATCTCTTTATAAAAAATATTTTAAAAATATGAATAATATTTTTTAATGACAATCCATCTTTCATTTTGAGGGAAAAATGATGCATTCGTAATAAAATAAATGATAGAAACTGAAAAAAAGCAAACACCACCTTAAAATATAATATTTTCTTTTTTTTTTCGTTTACAAAATCCAAATAAATATTTTTGGGATAAAATTCCAAAACCGCTGGACCAAAAAACTAAAACCCTGTCGTTTCAACCAAGACCTGAGAACCTACATATTTCTTCCGCCACCGCCACCGCCACCGCCACCGCCAATGCCCTGCAGCTGCTGTCGCCGCGACTGATCTGCTTCCGCTGCGCTGACCTGTTTCCCTCGCTGCCGCCCTTCTCTGGCTGGTCTTCTAAGAGGTTCTCTCTCTCTCTCTCTCTCTCTCTCTCTCTCTCTCTCTCTCGCTCACTCTCGCTCGTGCATCCTTGCTCGCGATCAAGTCTCATTCTCTCTACGCGAATTGGGTCTCTCTCTCCCTCTCGCTCTCTCTTTCTTTGCCTTCTTTGCCTGTCTCGTGCGCCTCCCTCCTCATGAGCAGGAAGCCCTAACCCTTAGGCGAGCAGCGGCCAATCGTCAGCTTTTTGATGCATTTTTTTAAAATTTTTTTAGTCTGTAAATTAGAATTTTGTTTTGCTCCTGTTCTTAATGCTTCACTATTATTAATGTTTTTTTAAAGGAAACTGCAATTGTTGTTATTCTTTGTTATGATTATGAATTTACTGGTATTGTTTTTTTTTTCACTTTTAAAGCACAAGATCATTTAGATAAATTTTTTTATCATTAGTTACATGATCAAATTAGAGTTTTGCACTGTGAGTTCTGAGATATCGTATTTTGTGCTTATAGTTTCAAATAGGAGTGCATCTAACCCTAATATTATAGATTTATATATTTTGGCCCTAAAAAATAGGTTTATATATTTTCTTATAAATTAATATATTTATATATTCCTGAATAAAAATCTGGTAGAATTGGACGTGGCCCTTGGTGGTTGGGAATTCCTTCTGCTCCTTCAGCTCATGCCGGCGACACTTAGAACATCTTCGATCTCCCCCTGTCTAATAAGTGATGAGTAATAAGCAGTTATTCTTAGCACATGATGTCAAATTAGTTTCTGTGATTTCTGGTAGGTTTGTGCCCTAATTCCTCCAATCTGAGCTATAAAATGGAGACGGCTTCAAAGCGCTTGCGAGGAAATTTTGAGAGCTCAAACAGTTCTGAAGATGAGAGTTCTGGTGATGACGAGCTTATATTCAGTTCCAAGAGATTGAAACATGATGACGACGATGATGATACTGGCAGCGACAACTCAGAAGGAAGCATTGACGGAGGAAGCCAATTGGTTTTTGCTTGATCTTTTTCCTTCAATTATTTCATTATTTGTTCTAATTTGGGTTTGAGTTTAATGGCTCGTTTTATTTTTATACAGGATGATGAGGAAGAAGGTGATGTTGGAGGTGTAGAACAGGAATCGAAAAATGTAGATGAAGAATTGGACGAGCTTACTAAACAAATCCAACATATGGATAATGCGGAAAAGTACTCTTTTTCTTTTTTCTCTCTCATGATATTAACAATTTAGTTTGTGTGCACAACCCTAGACCTCCTAATATATATGATAACTTTTAAGTCTTTGATAACATATTCTCTGTATATTGGTGGTCAAATTCTATAGCTCTATGTAGGACAATATCTAATTTTATTTCCTATACAATTTACATATGTTTGCTTGTAGAGACCTTGTGAAGAGTTTGATGCGTCACAAGGATGAAGACTCTTTAAAGGGTCAGTCAGTAAAGAATCAAAAGGTATTCCTCTTGGCTCTACTGAGCTGCTTTTCATAGCTATAGTGGCTCTTGTTATCAGTTCATAGAACCACATGTTTTTTCACACTCCTCTTTCCTCTCGAAGAAATACAGCTTTCTTTTTTTGAGACGAATATATATCAATCTCTAAAGTTAGTTGTAAGTGATATTCTACTTGTTGATCCAAAGGCACTTTGGGACAAAACTTTAGAGCTCAGATTCTTGCTTCAAAAGGCATTTTCAAGTTCGAACAGACTCCCAAAGGTCAGCTTTCTCTTAGCGAGTTAACCATTATGCATCAACTTTAAGCACACTTTTCATGTTTGCTCTTGCACAGGAGCCTGCCAGGTCCTCATTTTGCCACTTGGACTCAGTGGTAAATCAAGCATATTTAGACTTGATATCATCAGCTAAGAACACATTGGGCTGCATGCTGGAGTTACAAGAGGTATTACCTATATTTTGTCATTGACTGACTTATCTCTTGCAATATCATTGTTTAAAGATTCGAGTGTTCTTGCAGCTGGTAATTTACTGTTACACTCTTACCAAATTTACAGGCTTTGCTTGAGAACAACCCTTCAATTATTCAGAGTACAGATGGTATGATTTCAAGTATTTGAAAATTTTCTTAACATTAAAGATTCATCCTTTGGCTGTTTGGAACTTGTCTGCTTTATATCTGCTTACATGCTAGTGGTGAATGCTCCAAGTAATTTGCACTTGACAGTTCAGAAAAGTTTTGCAGTATTTACTTATACTTCTAACTCTCTCTGGTTTTTCCGTGTTCTTGCTATTCCAACCCCATGCTTCTATATCTTTTGTCCTCGACCTGTATTTCTTTACACTCTAGTTACTGTTTGTCTGTCTTCTTTTTTGTGAAAGAGTAGTAGTGGGCATGATCCTATCACATATTTGATAGCATTATAGTTAAATTTGTCATGAGGTTTTGGGATGCTTCAATTGACAGTAATTCAATCCACTATTGCACTGGGCTGGTGGACAGCAGGTGCAGCACAACAGATGCTGTCTACACACCTTCGTGCTGCTCCATTGGCCTATCTCTGGGTTCTAAAGACACCATTTTTTTTTGTGAGGGAGCGGTCAACGATGTACACCATCCTAGGAAGCTGAACGGATACTGAATGTATAGAGATCTGAGCTGGCTTTCCTTTTTGTTCCTATGTAATCTGTAATTTGATTTTGATCAATGAAGGTGGATGACTACCTTCTTGCTAGTCATCCTTTTACACTTTGAAAAATAAGTCTTGAGCTTTTATTTGTACTGACGGGTTACGAAAGATTTGAAGAGGTCAAGTGAGGTGGAATAAAGGAGATCCATGCCACTTTTAGGAGGCCAAATGATTTGGATGGGCTTCTTATCCTTCTAAACCCAACCATGTCCTTCAAAACTAGGTAGAGAATTCAGAATATTTAAGATGTGCTTTAATATTTGCAATTGAAGTATCATGAAGTGAGACTTGGGTGAAAACTAATATCCTAGGTTTTTATTTCTTCGTTTTCTGCTTCTTTTCTTTGTTTGATACATCTGAAATTTGGGAGGTGAAACAATTATGCTTGGATAGGTGGAAGTGGGATGTAATAGTTGAAGGCCCTTCTTTTTCTCCTTTCAGGATTCATTTGCCTGCTTCACCAGCTCACTGTTGTCTTTGTTTGTGCCAATTGGTTGTTTATTATATGTTGCTGCCGGCTCCCTTGTTGATGACAATTTTGTTTCATTCTTCTTCATGTGTATGTCCTCATCAGGCATAGGACAACTTATCATCCATAATGTTAAGTGAGACAGACTTACCATGGCTGCCATTCTGTGAACTACCCAAACAAAATAAACTTTTTAACCAACTTGTGGGGAACTTGAGTTATGCTAATCCAAGGACGCCCTTAAGTGTCTTAAAATTACCATCTCTCTCTCTATGAAACCAACAAATTTTTCTCTAAATCACAGAGAGGCACAATTGCATTTTTTTTGTCGATTCTTCTTTTAACATTCTTTTCTCATGAAAGAAGAACAACCCACCATGTCAGTCTTTAGCACCATTTTTGGTGCCCTTTGGTACTCCCAACACATTAAAAAGAGAGCACAAACTATCTATTCCGAAGTGACCGTGCACTCTAATTTTTTATCTTGTGATTTATTATTGAACTTTTGTAGAGTGCATTTTTTTGCTCTCACAGTTTTTTAACTTTTTAATATTTGCTTCATAAAAGTTCTAAGTGTCATAATTGAAATTCATGTTTTCTTTTGTTTTAAGATGAATGAGCAATCTGTTGAAGTTTACATGCAATACAACCATCCAATGATTGGGTCAAGACTGGATGGATGGTTGGATATTTTCATTTTTTTTTTCCTAAAAAGGGGGAATACATGGGGGATGGTGATTTCTACCCTCCCCCTATTGGCAAGGGGGTTCAAGCCTCCTGTTTGTGCAAATGAAATGGATAGGGACTGAGGGAGAGATAGTGACGCTGGAGGCTGCAGGTGGCGATGTGGACAACAGTGAGCGGCAATGACAGCAAGAGGCGTGATGATGCTGTTGGGAGAAAGATGTGCGACAATGGCTAAAGGCATGATGAGCGACAATGATGGGGACAAAGTGATGAATGACAATGATGACATGTAGGGCCATTGACGGTGATGATGCTGGTGATGACTGGGGTGTTCTCACCACGACAAGTACCAATGTCTTTCTTTCTCACATGGTGATACTGAAATCACCATGAGAGAGCTCTCTCGTTACGAAAATATCCTAGGCAATGAGACATCCCTGTTGTCAGACTTGAGCTCTCTCTTCTCTCTCTGCACGAGAGAGCTCGGGTCCTGAGTCATGAACTTTTTTATTCCGTTTTGGTGTTCATCAGTAAATAGTGGGTTTACCATCCTTTTTCTCTCAAACTAATCAATTTTAGTTTACATGTAAACCAAAGAATTGAGCTTACAGTTTATGCACCCATTTATCTCTTTAATCAATTGTTCTCAACAAATTACTGAATGATACCAACAAATTAACATTTATCTTGAATGCAAATAGATGCAAGAGGGAAAAAGAGCATATTAAACTATTTATACTCAGAAAAATTATTTATACCCATCTGGCCTTTTTCATTTTTTTATATTAAACTAAGGTATGAATTATTCTAACTCATGTCTCCCCACCTTTAATTTGATTTTTCTATCTGTGCTAGGTTCATTGTCTTTCCCCATCCCTTTCTCATGCCTTATCTTTTCTTCCCATCCTTCAACCCCTTTGTAGATGAATAAGACTTTACAATTTAGGCTTCAACCTGATACTTATTTCACTTTTCTTTTGCTATATGCCTTCACTATTAGTTTTGTTTGTCCATTTGCTAATTTCTTATCCTTTACATGCTGATCAGAGCAAGGTAACGATAAGCAGCTCGGTGAAATTAATGGCACAGACAGTTATTTGGACAATGATTATGATGATGAATGGTTACGGATACATAGAATGAGCTGCAGGTATGAATATTATGTTAATTGGAAGTTAATATTTCATAATTCTGAGATTCATGATTTTGGGTCTTTCACTTGGAGGTTTGAGCAAAACTATCACATTTAAAATAATTGAGATTTACTTAATGCATGGGAAGAACATAGGGTTAAACAAAAAGTTTATGAAAAAAGTCTTATGGCTTATTTATCTTTTGCATGTGCATATCATATAAAGCTTAATGCATGCTTGAGTCCTAACAGATAATTGTTTGTTAAAGTATGTAGGACCTTAATAGTTTTGTCAGTTTGCTGATTATTTGTGCGGTTACATGCTAAGATGCGTAGAATTATAAAGTCGGTGCGTCAAAGACTGGCATTAGTAAGATAATATGCACGCATCTCGTTGGTTTCAAGGGTACACATTTTGTTTCTTTCATTTAAAAAACATTTTTTTGTTACAACCTCAGCGAGAATATGGGACTTTGGAATATGCGAGAATTGAGAAAATTAGCTATCAGTATTTAAGGACTCATTGGTCACTATGGAATCGACTACTCTAAGTTTTACTGCTTATACTCACTGGCCATAGTAAAATTGTAAAGTTCAACAGTGTTCTCATGATGTGATACTTCAGAAGGTATTGATCACACTGTTAAATGTTGCTTTTGCAGGATGATGCAATTCAGGAATAAATCAATTGACAAATGGCAGAGGAAGACTGAAGCTGCATATGGTGCAGCTGCTTTTAAAGGCAAACTACATGCTTTCAATCAAGTGTGTTTGCTGACTTGTCCGAGTTTCTATATTAGTAGCATTTTGCATATGTCAAGTTGTTTCTTCTCTTTACCAATTCTCATAATTTTTTACAAATGCAGAATGTTAGTGAACAAGTAGCTGATTACATGAGAGATCCTAGCCGGATGATCAAACGAATGCAATTGAGAAGGAATTCTGTCGGTACTTTTGGGAGAGTGAGTTTCTGAGTACCTTTAAGGCTAAACATGTTAGTGGTATCCAATTATGAAATGTGAAAATTCTTACCTGGTCTCTTCTGTATTTGTGCAGTTTGCTAAGGACTTGGATGGTCAAAAAGAAGAGGTAGACAACTATTTCCTTGTAATTTTAAGTTGGTTTCTTGATTTTTGAGGATTTAAAAGTTTATGACTAGTTACCCTCTAAAATAAAAGTTTATGACTGGTCATCTAAGGTAGTGGAAGGAAAAAAATAATTTGATCTTTTTAGTAGAACACCTACCAGAGACATAACTGATGAGTTTGTGCATCAACAATTTGTCATATTTGTTTGTCACAATCAGAAACTGTCGTCAGTAAAAGCATCAAGTATATGTTCAGAATTTCATCCATAAACTTATGTTTTTCTCAGATGACAGGTCTTATCGATTTATGATGACTTTCATGTTTTATAGCAGGGTAGTATCAAGGATGCAAATGATGATGGAGATCCTGAGCTTCTTGATGACTCTGAGTTCTACCAGCAGCTGCTGAAAGAGTTTCTTGAATCTTGTGATCTTGCGTCATCAGGTGGGTAACATTGTTATTCATTTTTCCTTATCAGAAGTGGGCGTTCATTTTCATGTCATTAACATACACAATAATTGAGGAGTTGCTTTTTCTTTCAGAGACGGCTTTCTATGCTTTGAGGAAGTTGCAGCCCAAGAAAAGAAAGCAAGTAGACCGTCGAGCTTCAAAGAGCCGCAAAATTAGGTATTCTTTTATTTAACTGAAGAAAATCTGGTCTGGGTCCTTGTGACTAACGAGATTTTATGGCAAATGATTTCTCCATTCCAACTTCATTGCTTATGATTTCTGCAATGCATTCAGGTACGACGTTCACGAAAAGCTTGTTAACTTCATGGCCCCCAAACCAATTGCTATACCAGAGATGGCTCCGAAGTTGTTTCAGAACTTATTTGGCATGGGAAATTAAAAGCATGCCTCTGTTATGTAATGCTATACAAATCTGCATGACAGGGCTGTGTTCCCCAAACATTTTTGAATTTAAGTCTTACTATTAATATTATTTTTACTTTATGGTAACTTTAATTGTCAGGGAAATTCCTTGCCCTCATTTATCTTTTGAAAGTGTATGCTTGATTCTCTCGAGGTTATTATAATTGTGGAAAAAAATATTCAATTGGCGATGAAAATAAATTATGGATTCTACAATCAATTGCCTGATGCTTTATTTTCATCATGTTGGGATTTAAAGCACCATGAGTTAACCCATCTTTTGCAAAATGTTTGGTCTATCCGTAACTTGCTAACTTTTCTATTTAGCTTGGGTGTTAAATGATGCTCGTGTGTCATTATTAGTTGTCGTCTTCTTTATACTTTCTTGGATTCAGACTTTAAGTTTGCAACTTGTGTATCAAATCCATGTTCCGAGTTCAAGGAGTAAACTTCATGGATCATCCCTCGATCGTATCTTTGTCAACCGTTATATCTCAAATACTAAAAAAAAAGTAAATTTCAATGATTTTGTCCCTCTGATTTGACTCACATTCTAGGGGATGAAGTATATTGTAACCATTTTGGTTTATGTATCTTTAATTTTTTATTGTAATGTAATAGTTTGTTGTTTGTGATCAATTTATCTGTTCGTATGAAAATTTAATCATGGATAGTTTAAAGCAATATTTGATAAGATATTTAACTTGTAAACATTCTGACTAGTAAAGCGTGACTCGTTAATAGTAAAGTGCAATAATGTTGAGCAGAATCGAGTCGCACGTCAGTGGCGATCTTCATGTGCATTAGTTCATGCTTGTAATTTTTTTTATCCGATAATGTTTAGAGCAATTAGCATCTAACTAATTTTGAGTGAAGATAAAGAGCGAATCTCTCTGATTAAATTGGCGGATTCAGAAATTGAATCCGGGGTAATTTGGTAAAGTGATAAGTTACAAAGGATTCTTGAAATGTTGAAATCGATTTATATCTTTCACTGAATTGCAAAAAGTTCAACTATACATTATTTTTTAAGCAAATTTGTCTCCTATGCATGGCTCTCTTTGTCTATGACACTCCAAGCTAAAAGAAAGTAAAAACAAAACCAGAAGATAGAAAGAATTATGGTAAAATGTAAAGATCAAAGGCCATCTTAATATCAATAAGTAATGATAGAGAGAACCAATGTTCGAATCTCGAAAGTGCGCTAGAAGAGGCGTTCAACCATTATAAATGATGTAAATGATGTAAACCTTTTATTTTTTTTTAAATTTCATCTGATAAAAAAAACTCATCAATTAATATATTCAACCATTATACTACATTAATATGAGGAGCGTAATTCATACATTTTTGTATTTGATAACAACCATAATAAGAACATAAGTATTTTTCCCTATGCAAAATGAGAGCGTATTTTATACTGGAGAGAGAATTTTACGCAAAATAAAAACAAATATGTATGTTTCTCCAAAGAAGCACACCTCAAAACATTTTTTTTCTCAAATTGCAGGCCATTTTCTTCACTCAGATATTTGAATTATTCAAGAAATAAATATCTGGCATAAATGCTAAAAGAACATTCATGTGCAGATGTTCTAATTTGAACAATAAAATATGTAATTTCCTTCTACCCGTCGTCTTACTTAGAAAAGGTTCACTTGTAATAATCAGTCACATTTGATAATGTTTGTGAAAGATTTTGATATTACTCAAGTTTAGCCCTTTGCAATCACGAATCTGTTTCATTTTTACTTTTCTCTTTTGTTATTTCTCCAAAAGTGAATGGGAAAATGTTAAAAAAAAAAACAGTCAGAAATTCATGAAGTTCAAAACTCGAAATCCGAGAAAATAGATGCACTCAGAGGATAAAAGTTCATGCAAAATTTAAATTTTGCATTATTAAGTTGCAAGATGCACATAACACATAATCTAATTTCCCTATTCCTTTTTTCTTTTATTCCGTTTGAATTGGTGTATAACCATCCAATATAATTCACATATTTCTAGAGATATCTATTTGGCTTCATCAAATGATACTAAGTTTAGAACAAAAATCTACAATAATTTACTCTAACATCCAATCATACTGCACAATGTTCACACCAGTTTTAACCAATATCAAATATATAAGCAACAATTACAAATGCCAAAGTACATAACTGAGATCTCATTTACGATAGATTAAAAACCAAATAGAATTTCTTTATTGTTTCAGATATAACCTTCCTGTTTTATTCAGTCATGAATGAGTAACTAAAATCAAGATACTCATAGTCGTTCCGCTTGAACCATTGTGCATTTACAAGGGAGTAGATGATAATTTTTAAGAAGACAAGATAACTAATGTGTAATACCCCGAATATAAATAAAAATAAAGAGAGAAAAGGAGGCCAACATGGACCATGTCCAGTTTGGACACAGGTCGTATTACACGCAACACATGAAACTGAACCAAATTAAACACGAATGCTCGACACAGACCGTGTCCAAGTGGGACGGCGACCGTGTTGCTTCCGAACCTTGACTAACATGTCAAAAACCTCACACGGACCATGTTCAAATCAAACACGGGTCAATGTTGTACGCATTAGATTTTAAATCTGACTTTGAGAGAAAAAGTTAATATTTTATTAGATTGATTCCGAGATAAGGTAAAATAAGAGAGTTTAAATCGATTTGAACTCAGATTACACCTTAGAAAACTCCTATAAATAGAAGTTTAGAGAAGACACCCTCATTATTTTCACTTCTAAGCCCAAGCACCAGAATGTCTCTCTCTGTCTCCCTCTCTCTCCTTTGGTGGTGGATAGAAGTGTAGATTATACGGTCGGAGGAAGAAGACATATCACAGGCAAAGAATTCGGCGAATGAGCCAACAAAAATTAGGGTATGTAGTTAGGAGGATCAACTTTAGGATTTGAAATATGTGTATGATAGTACAAAACTATTTTTGTGAAGAATTAAAAGTAGATTAGGATCACTAAACCAAAGTAATAATTGCTGCAATAACTCATAATTATATCATATTCTAAGTGATCTTGGAGGAACGACAGTTTGGAGGCCGAACACGGACTGCGTCCATACTGACACGGACTGCATTCAATATTACGAGAACGATCACGCCTCCCGGGATGCGGGTCATGTCCAACAGACTTGCACCAAAATATAGAGGAAACATACCACGTCGCCCCTGAACATGGATAATGTTCCTTTGATCGGAGACGACGTCAATGTAAATCCTAACCCTAAACAAAAATAGACTCTGTTGCCCCTCGACACGGACCCGCAGTTGAAGGAATGACCAACATAGACCATGTCCTCAAAGTGCATTTGAGTGAAAGGAAATAGACCGCGTCACTCACTGACGTGGGTCATGTTCCTCGACAACACCTGAGCGAAAAATGGAGCGGATCAATCAACGCTCGGGAAACTGGCCGTGTGCTACCCTGACATGAACCACGTTGCTCGATCAGTTCAGATATGAACCAGCGCGGCCGGGTCATCTCGAACCGAACGCGCCAAGAATTGAGCCTGACGCAAACCATGTCTCATCTCAACACGGGCCATGTCTTGTTGGATGTTGATTATATTCTTAAACCACCTTGAAAACGGACCGTGCCCGATTTTGATGCGGGTCGCGTTCTTTCAAGTATTGACCAATGCTTAGAGATGCCAGGGAAAATGAACCTGTTCAGTTCTAACATTGTCCGTGTTACCCCTACTGATGATAGATAGAAAAATTATGTGATTATGTTGCATTAAAATATTCTTCTATCTTATTATTCATCCGATGATTGTATGAGACATAACCTAAAGAGGGGATCATCGCCCCCAAAGTTAATTGGGCTTTAAAATGAACTTGGCATGCGATTAAATTTATTTGTGAAAACTATGAGTTGGTTCCCGACGAATTGTTAATGGACCTCAAACGTGAAGTATTGTCAATTCCTTCGGGATCTAAGGGTTCCTTCAGGAATCGAGGATTCCTACAGACCATTGTCAATTTCTTTGAGAGCTAAGGGTTTCTTCAGGGACCATTGTTTACGAGATTTATTAGGTCATGGAGAGAGACTCCAAGACCTAGCTAGCCTTATTAGTGTCGAATCAAAATCAACGACTTTCATAATTGATAAAGGCCCACTATCTATTGTAATTCTTGAACAAACTATGATAAGATAAGTAGAAAAGAAGAAAGTGGTCCAAAGTAAAATGTTAATTAGGCTTGAACATATTGATGTTCTTGTCATTGATTGACCAATGATAATAAAAATATAAAGTAATGGTTATATTGAATCTAAAAAGACATTAAGTTATAGTAAGAAAGGAAATAAAGTGACGATGAGATGAGAAGGTAAAGTAAAATTATTAATTATTCTTCTTTATTATATCTTCACATATGATTTTTCTTATTGTCTATTTCCTTTACATATTGAGCTTCATCGCTCATGGAAAAATTGTCTCCCCTGTTTGTGAACAAGAAAATGAGTAAGTGATGACACATACGATATGGACGATCGTGATATGGTGACTTGCACATGATTAATTAAGATTAAGTCAAATATACTTTGCATTAGAATATAAACTATTGAATTAGAGATTTATAATTTAAAGTATTTGCTTTCGCATAATGTATTCATGATGTTGACCATTCAATTGCTCAAAAGTAAGTCAGAGAAGCAAATTCGTCGCGTCTCCATAATAACATTCTGCTAGGTGACGAGATATGCTTTTGGGAGCATTACATAATGAGTCTAGAAGGAACCAAGAAGGAAGACTACAACTCTTGGCAACAGAAATAGCAGGACTCGAGTTATTACCAAACAACCACCTAGACATACTATATTGTTTTTAAAAAGAACAATGAAAAAAAGGGATATTCTTTTCTGGCCGGCACTTATACCCTACAATTTCAAGGCCAAACATGAGCGAAATAGCATCAACTATCAGGAATCGTGGTGCGAATTGAATGTTCAGGCCTATGCGTAGATTCGAAATCAACATGTACAAAGGCTCGCTCAACTTCGGGAAGTTGTTCAAGCTTTATCTGCAATGATTCTCCTATATCATGCACCTCCTCTAAGTGCAGTTCTCTTGGGAGTTCAATATCAACCTGAAAGGAAGAGAAGAGTTGGATATTAGTTCTTCCTGTAAATCGTAAAGACTCCCCTATTGCATGCACAGTTTTTGGATATAAGTTCATTTCTAAATCTTGACGATTCCTCTATAACACCTACCCGTTTTGATGTCAATTGGGATAGAGAAAAAATGAGAAAAGATTACTAGTTATACTTGTGCTTATGCATTGAGCAATGACAAGTAACAAAACAAAAAAAATCAGAACACTTTCATTTTGGGAGTGGAAATTGACAACATTTTAGGAGCACACACTTCTTATTGAAGAGTATGTGAGAATAAGAATTACAAACCTCTACGAAGTAAAGAAGCCCAAATGTGTAAGCTCTAACTGTATCAACACGTTGAATGTGTTTGTCATGTCTGATTACAAGGTACGTTAATTTCTGCAACATTTCCGGAGATGCTGTTTGGCCCACTAAGGAAGCTGCATGGATCCATGATGCACAAGCTCAAATAAGAAACATGCGAGATAGATCAAGGTATTAAGGGTGAAGCAACAACTGTTTAACTCTAGGCGGAGAAAAGAACTAAACAATGACTTATAAAGAGAACAAAATAGTTTTTAATGTCGTGAGAAGTTATCAAAATATATATCTTAAAAACTCTAGATTAGGAAAAAGACAGGAGAAAAATGTATGCAAATTGCATACAGAGAGATCTTACTCCACTAAAAACAATGTAGCAATTTAACATAATGTGTTTTAGAAAAATGACAACAACCAAAGAGTAACAAAGATTCAAATTTGGATGGTCCATTCAACATATACTATAATCAGTTAGATACAAGAATGGGCAATCCAGTTGAAGATTTTTGGGAGCAATTCCAAGCTTCAGAAATCTTGCTCAAATTCTCGAGGCTAAGGTCAGTAGGTTTTAAGCTCAATTCTCTTTTTGGACTTCATGTTAACTTTTGAATAGCTACTTCTTGAATCAGATTCAATTCCTGAATACTGAAAATCAGATTCAATTCTCTGTGGCAGGTGATGTATGCGACACGTATTGAGTTTTTTTTTGGTGTTTCAGACCTGAATATAAATCCGTTTTGGTCCATAATTCAACAACTTATCGATAATTTTAGTTCAAAAAGTGGGACTCATTGTAGCACTAGCACTTTTGGAGTCTGTTCATGAACAGTGAATCCCACTTTTTTGAACTAAGATTACTAGTATTTTAAGGATTTACACGGGTTGACATAGAAGTGGAATTACACACCGATAAACCCATAAGTATATATTGATTGGTGAAATATGTTCTGAGAAACTAATATTGGCAGGTTATGTTACTCACTGAAGATTCCTTAAGAGAACAAAACGTTGAACTCCAATCATTTCCCTTCAGGAAATGGAATTAGACATATCAGCAGGATAATGTGAAGTCAGCTACTCACAAGTTGAAATCTCAACACCTAGAATAAGGGTGTCTATATGTCGGATAGCTTACATAAAAACAATGTAGTGTTTTCACTGCACATATTCGTCAACATTAACTACTCATGATAGAGGCATGCATTGTTAGTTCAAAGGCTCAACCCTCTGATAATTTTATGATTACGAACTAGGCGGTGACTGCTAAGCATTTTGCCCAAGTTGTTTTCATGTACAGATATGCAAAGAAATTTTAGACATTAATACCATAAGAAAGTATGAAAAGATAAACTGTCAGCAAAGTAGGATACCCGACAAAGTTTAGTGTCATGTCATACTTCAAAACATTTTTAAGACTAAAATCAAAATATTTGATAGACCTGGAAAAACTGCAGACAAACTGATTAGACAAGAGCAAACAAGGTTGACCGATTTGTCAAAGAGGTTGACCGAAATGAGATATGCGGGCGATCAAACTCAACAAAAAACAAAATGACACATGAAAGTTTGGTATATCTAATGATGAGTAACATAAAACAGTATGTAACACAAACTACTGGACCATTTCTGACAGAGATTCAGTTGACCGAAGGATGACCTTTGAGGAAAAAAAGAGAACAGTGAGATGAAGCAAATTGGACTTCATGATTTGGTTAATCGAAATATTGGAAAGCTTGATCGAAGCTACTGATGGAAAGTCAAATGGCAAGTTGATTCAAAATATTTGGTCAACTGAAAGGTCCAAAACATACATGCTAGTTCACTTAAGACAAATACTAATGAGAGGTCCAACGGATATATAAAGTGGCCCGATTTGGACAGGAATGAAACTGGACCAAGTCAGACCAAACCAGTCCAATCAGAACCAGCTCTGTATAAAGTGTCATTTGGCCCATATGAGGCTGTCATTCCTAGTTGCTAATTGATTTTCATCAACGAGATGCAGTTTTTATCCATCAAAAAGGACAAAGTTAGGTCCAAAGAAGATAACAACTCATAGTTTCATATGATAAGATTTGAGTTGTTATCATATCCCTTTAAATAGGGAATAAAGGGGCCACGAATTTTAAGAAATTTTCTGAGAATTTTCAGATATTTTTGTTCTCTCTCTCTCTCTCTCTCTCTCTCTCTCTCTCTCTCTCTCTCTCTCTCT